>KV751334.1:786371-881476 GCA_001698575.1 Mola mola
CCTCTGTCCACACGCTGGCCAGGAGGAACAGCGTATCCACTGGGTGCTTCTTAGAGATAATGTCCATTAGCTTGACCTGTGATGGCACCTCTGTTTTCACGCTAATCCAAGGGATCTTCACATCCCCGTACCGCTTCTCCACCTCCCCAATCATGGCCTTGATGCCAGCGAACACGTCGGTCTGGCTGACACGCTGTGCGTCAAATGGATCATAGATGAACAGGAATGTGAGTAAAACATTGTCGTGGGTGTCCAGCGTGTTCATCACGTACATGTCGAGAAAGTTACCCACAAAGTCCTGGTCCTGGGCAGTGACAGGGAGGATGACCTGCACCCGTGTTGCCTCTGTCACATAGGGCATGGGAATAATTTCAACTGCACTTAGAGGTCGCAGCAAGTTAACCCGTTTGGCAATGACCTGGCTGTGGTCCTTCTGGGTGTAGGCCTCCAATGCGAGGTCCAGCACATACTCCATACCACGCGTGGGGTCGAAGCGCCGGTATCCATTAAGCAGACGCCGTTTGCGGAAGCGTAACTGGGGCTGGTAGCGTTCGTTTAGACGTTCCACAGCGATCTCCAGAACTGCATTTACATCTGCACGGTCAGTGCCTCTCATCTCACACTTCGGGGAACCGTCAATGCACGAGTAAACGTGCTCCTCGGTGAAGTACTCCCAGTTAATTACCTCAAAACGAGTTCTCGGCTTGAAGGGAGAGTTGATTCCAACAGGCCACGTGACTCCAGCTTTACCCTCTGGCGTCAGATCGCTCAAGTTGTTGATCTGCATCTGATGAGTACACATAAAATCTGTCAGATGTAAACTCGGATCTAGAACAGGAACAGTCCATCGAAACTGTGCAGACATTACCCAGTGTAACATATATTATGTGACTGCTCTGTCATGTAAAGTTTTTGTAAAGATAAATTAAAAACAGGACTAATAGATTTTCATTAACTGCACCTCTAATTACAAAATCAGGAGCACAGGCAGATTTTTCTTTCACAAGATGGTGACAGTGGAATGTAACACTTCGGGCCACAGCAATACACCCTATCCCTTGTTTTGTATTTCTGACATGTTTAAATATTGTATCCGTGAGGAATTTCTGTTTTGGCTGAAGGAAGCGGGTGTGGTGGAGAGAGACTCAGACGCAGTGCATTCAGATATAGAGTCACAAACACAAACATCTAGCAGGGCAAGCAGTACAAACCTGCAGCTGCTGAATCTGTAGGTAAGTCAGTTCCAGCTCGATCTGGCTGAAGCGCTTGTGCAGACGGTACATGAGATTCGGTTCTGATACAGGGTGCACTGTGAAGGCATTTTTGAACTGCACGCTGTCTTCCCGCTCTGGATCTGCGTTTTTTCCAAGCTCAAAGTACCGATAGGTCATCTCCTGTGAGTCACACAAACATTAACAGAGAGAGAAATGTTAATATAGATATTTGCTGTGTCAAATGCACTGCATGTGTAAATGTGCACTTCCGTTTTTAATGGTTCCTGTATTTTTTTTTTTTTTTACCTGTTGCACTTCTACACAGCTGAGACCCAGGTAGTCGATAATGCAGCGGCCAAGCCACTCATCAGGTCTCACACTAAGGATGTCATTACGGCAAGTGTCGAGGTGGGGCTGCAGACGGGCCAGCAGACTACGGGACAGCAAATAGCCGTAGCCGCCATGGCAGTAGCGTGCCTTTTCCTCTCCACCAATAAACTCCTCCGCTCTGCCCATATACAGGTCCTGGCCCGCACTGAGGTGGCTGACCAGCTCCGACAGACGGTCTGCTTGCATGTAAGTGTCATCCTGGGCTAAGAGGAACCAATCATAGTCCGAGCCGTAGTGCTGATGCAGGTGACGCACCGTCTCATACATCAACCAGACCGGACGATCGTCACCATGTGCAACCACGGTCATGCCATGGGGCACTTTGGTGCTGCGAAGGCCTGTGAAGAAAAAGGTGCGGTGGAAATGGTGGGCGACTGTGCGATTCACCGCCACAGCCAGTGTGTTGAGAGTGGCCCGAGAGGTCAGTACACCCACCAGCAGTCGCTCCCTGATGCCCAGTTCAGTGTGTATATAGCGAGTTCTGGGGAGGTGGACAAGTACATATAAATACAGATAAAAACACACATTTGCTCAGTCAGCTTTCTTCAATCCCACAAAATATGGACATCACAGATTTTGCAAAAAGCTCTGAAACTATTTTAGGACAATTCTTAATAGATGAGACAATTGATTCTAACTGTGTGAAGCTTCTTTCAGCCACTAGCTGTAGGAATTGAAATAAGACATGAAAAGGATGAAATCTGTTCATCAAGACATCTGCTTCCCAATTGTGAGCCTTTTTATAACCGTACAAAAAGATTTGCCTGGTGTAATCTCTAATCTACAGGCCACCTAAACTGTATATCCCACCCAAGTGCCGTATTGCAAGGGAGCTATTCAGTAAGCCTATTCAGTAGATAATGACAAATCTTTTAGTTTTAAGATCTAAAGTGATGTGATGTCTTTTTTTTTTTTTTTTTACAAGTCTATCTTTCAAAATAAAGTCACAGAAAGCCAATTCATTAGTATGGACACAGACTTTTCTAAAGATCACCATCAGTCTTTGACATTTTTAAACCTACTGACCGAAGGACCTTCTTGTGTGCTTTGTTGGGGTCTTTGTGATAGGGCACGATACGTGGCTGGAAGTCCTCATCTCCAGCCCTGTCCCTCGAGTCTCTTTGGGCATCTCCTCGACCCAGAAAAAGCCTCCCGTTGCCAAGTTCATCTCCGCAGGCGTCCTCGGTGTCCCCTTGCGTCCAGGACACCATCAAAAGGCTCAGACTGCATCCCAGTGACAGTCCCAGGATGAGGGGCAAAGCAGGCCTGAACACGGCCAGAAAGGACGACACACGCATATCTGGCAGTCAGGGGCTACGCTTGGTGAGGATTTTCTGGAGGGTGAAAAAAACACTTTTGCCAGCTCTCCTGCCCCGACTTAACACATTTTCGTTAAAAAAAAAAAAGAACTTATATTGAGGTACACTGGTTTGATGATACTAAAAGTAAATGAGCTGTGTCATCGTTTCAGTGAATGGTCGTATTCATACGTCGCCCCCCTCAGCGACACTTTTTTTTCAGCTGTAATCTCGACCTCATAATTGAAAATACCCAATGAACTCGTTTATCCCTTTGTAATTACAAACAGTTTTAAAGAGCTTAGTATCGCTGCCGTTTATTGCCTATTATCTACTGCACCAAGCAGACTGTGACACAACCATCATAATAACTCCGATCGTTACGTTATTTAGCTCCACACATTTTGGCTAACTGAGGTAGCACGACGCCGAATGACACCCGTCAACCGACACATTCAATGCTCGATAACGCCAATGTTCGAAGCAGCAGGAGTCGAAAGTTCCGCTAACCGGGTCCGGACTGAACGGATGACCTGGACAAAACAGCGACAATCATCAAAGAGCAAGCTAGCAGGCTAACATCGCCGTCGTTGTTCCAGTGCGCGAAACGAACGCTGACTCGAAAGAAGAAATCCCATTAAAGAAAAAAAACCCACATAAAAATAAAAATAAATAAGCCACACCAGTCATCGCCCGTGGGTGTACAAAACAGCGGTGCGTGTGTCGTCCATGTTCTTTTTTTTTTACTTCCCTAAACAATTTTGACTAACACACACGCACGGTGGAAGTGCCGGGGTCCGTCCCTCATCATCGCTGACTGAGCGAACGCCGTTCCAGCAATCACCTCTGGCTGACTCGCGCGACCTGTACCTATGCGATACCGACTGCTTTAAACAACATACCCAAGATCACAATAATAGGATGGGGCTATAAGAACGCTCGTTCACTTTAGGTTTGTGTCAATATATATGGATCTTTGCTAAAATGTAAATAATACGGAGACGTTATCTTCGTATGATGATCCGTCCTTAACAACAGCCCTTGATCTAATGTCAGATGAATTAGCTCAATTTAGCCATTGTCTAGTTTGCTCGGACAATAATTACATCGTTCTGTCAAGTTGTATATTAGACGTGGTGCTGTTTTAACCGTGAAGGGACATTTTACTGCAGTCCCACGACAAGGGGAGGGTACCTCCATTCTCACCGCCCTTTATGACCATATATGGCCCGTCTGGTGGTTTCTTGATCAGCTACGTTCACCCGGCGAAAAGTGGACACGAGACGGTGTGCTCCCAAGACCAGAGACTCTATTTCAAGGTGAGGCAGACGTTTATTAGACTGACGCCTAATGGCCAAATGGATGATTCACAAATGTTTCTGTGTAAAAAAAATGTCGACTTGAAAATTCAAATGAAATTCCGAATTAGCCGTCTTCGAACGTTATTCTCGGTGGTTGGGCCTTGAGTCGTTAGCTTAGCGGCCCGGGCCTGTTATTCGTAAGTTGCCGGTAGTTAGCTAGCTAGCGTTTTTAGTGAAGATAGAGAGGTAACGCGGCCAGTGACTGGTTAACCAAAATAATTAAGATATTGGTCGAATATATGCCGTTCCGCGTTAAGTCTGTATCGAAACTGTTTGAATACCAGTTCACTGTGACATGACAACGGTGCTGTTAACATTAGCGGCATGTGCTAATGTTAACATGTCGGGTATTAGGCTTTATGTTGAGCCCAATGTGCCAGCAGGTGGGTATTAATTCGTTTCTTGTTCGCATTAGCAATCCCATGATCGTCATAGCTCTCATTCCAAACTGTTGACCATGTTAGAGCTTGTCTAGACCCACTTTAAAACCAGCTATAAACTGAAATTACAGTGATTTTAAATCAGCGGCACATTTTTGACGCTGATAAGTCTGAGTATCTTTCTCTAAAATCTCACTGGGATTTGCCACCTTAAGCATTTCATTCTTATTTTATTTGGTTTAGTGAAAATGACACCTTCAATCAGATGAATATCTGAATGTCTTTTTCCTGTGATATCATGTTGCTGCTAAATAAATATTTGTGTGTCCTGCCTCTGTTGTTAAACAGCTTCACACAACCATGCCTTCCGACTTGGCCAAGAAGAAGGCAGCCAAAAAGAAGGAGGCTGCCAAAGCTCGCCAACGTTCAAAGAAGCCAGAGGAAATGAATGGGGAGGCTGAACAACCGGACGCCCAGCCCAATGGAGCAGAGAGCAATGGTGAGAGGAGGGATAATCGTTGACTAAATGTTCTATACTTGGTTGTGATTTACTGGGCCTGTACCACATCTGAGATCAATTTTTGAATTGATTTGTTGCAGTACTGCTCTAGAGCTTGACATGCTGACATGAAATTGTGCCATACCAGGTTTGTAATGTGCACTCAATGGTTAATGGGTCTTTGTATTGACAGGTGTTGCCAGTTTGACAAAGGAACTAGATGAATTTGAGCTGGCAAAGACTGAGGCACGGGCAGTGACCGGTGTTCTTGCCTCACATCCCAACAGTACTGATGTCCACATAAGCAGCCTGTCACTCACCTTCCATGGCCAAGAGCTTCTGGCAGACACGAGCCTGGAGCTCAACTCGGGCAGACGTTATGGGCTCATTGGGCTTAATGGCACAGGTAAATAGTCTTGTCCCAATATGTTACTAAAGGTCATCGGACTACATATCTCCTAGTGTCTGATATAAATTTTCCCTTTTGCTTTTTCTGGAAGTTAAACAGCCTTAAAACTATATATTCTCACAAAGAACCACACTTACACTCATTCACTACATACACTGTGTGTGTGAGAAATGACTTTTGATGTCACTGGGCAAAATTTATTTCTCTAATTGTATATGTCAGGAAAATCCATGCTGCTGTCAGCCATTGGGCATCGTGAGGTTCCCATCCCAGAACACATCGATATCTACCACTTAACCCGGGAGATGGCCCCCAGCGACAAAACAGCTCTTCAGTGTGTTATGGAGGTGGATGAACAGAGGATAATGCTGGAGAAGGAGGCAGAGAGACTTGCCCATGAGGACTGTGAGTCATATTTGATCTATTATGCAATTACTACAAGTGCAGTGAGGAAACTTGTAACAAAAATGTAATGTAGTACACTTAACAAAAGCTATTTTAAGTGTGTCTGAATTGGTCGAACAAGCTTTAAGCGAATACATTCAATAGTTGTAGTACATGAATACTAAATGCTTTTCTATGACCCCTTAATAGCCGAATGTGAAAAGCTGATGGAGCTGTATGAGCGTCTAGAGGAGCTGGATGCAGACAAGGCAGAGGTGCGCGCCTCTCGGATTCTCCACGGTTTGGGTTTCACCACTGCTATGCAGCAAAAGAAGCTCAAAGACTTCAGTGGAGGATGGAGGATGCGTGTTGCTCTGGCCAGGTACAATTTAACACAAGGATTCTAAAGTTTTACAATGAGGTTTTATGTATTTTTGCATTGACTGTTTGCTCTCTGCTCAGGGCCCTCTTTATCAAGCCCTTCATGCTCTTACTTGATGAACCTACCAACCACTTGGATCTGGATGCGTGTGTGTGGTTGGAGGAGGAGCTCAAATCGTAAGTTTACAATCTACTTCATCACTTTTGAGTCCAAACAGTTGATGTGTTTTGCTTCATGCTGTTTGTTTGTTGTCAGGTTCAAGCGAATTCTTGTACTCATCTCGCATTCTCAAGACTTCCTGAATGGCGTGTGTACTAACATCATCCATCTGCATCAGAGAAAACTGAAGTACTACACGGTGAGAAAAATACTTTGCTAAAGCCCAGGAAAATTAGTTAGCATGAGTTAGCCTTAGCACCCATGAAAATGTCTCTACTTATTTTGATTAGACATAATGGATCTCATAATGCTACATAAGGAAACTCTGGGTCCGCTGATACTAATTGTGTCTGTTCTGCTCTGTTGGATAACCAAGCAAATCTATTTTTGCTTTAAGGGTAACTATGACCAGTATGTAAAGACCAGAGAGGAGCTGGAAGAGAACCAAATGAAGCGCTTCAACTGGGAACAGGACCAGATAGCACACATGAAGGTAAATTTAATGCCACTTGTTCAAAGTTTTCTGCACAGAATGGATGATTCAGAACAGACTAAAAAATGGGCCTTCCAAACAGAAACGTGCCATACATTGAACCCACCTCCGTCAGCGACCGATTTCACCAAGCAAACTCATGTTTGGTTGGCTTCGGACAATATTTTAACTCTTGATAGACAATCACTTACTAAAGTAATTGGATATTATTAGAGTTTCTGAGACTACTGGGAGAAAAAGTCTGTCAGGCAAAGTACATCACTTCCTCTATAAATGAAATCTGACTTTTAGGCACTAAAAGTTAGTCATTAACTTATGTCATGAGTGACCTACCACCTCATCTTTACAATTTCCCAGGGGAAACTATAAGAATGTATTTTAAAGTAGTCAAAAGCAACTTGTTATCTTTCACTGATGGTTCATCTACACCCCTCTCCTAGAATTACATTGCCAGGTTTGGTCATGGCTCTGCAAAGCTGGCCCGACAGGCACAGAGCAAAGAGAAGACGCTGCAGAAGATGGTTGCATCCGGTTTGACTGAGAAAGTTGTGAATGACAAGGTGGGTTACTAATGCAGGTGAAATGTGGTTTAACTATCAAGTAGCTTTGTGGTCAGTTTCCTGACTTTTGGCTTGTTAACACATACTTTGAGGAATTTTGCAGTTCTTGTCATGGTACTTATACCTGCCTCTGCCTCCCACAGACTTTGTCATTTTATTTTCCTCCCTGTGGGAAGATTCCTCCTCCTGTTATCATGGTTCAGAATGTGAGCTTCAAGTACAGTGATAACACAGTGAGTACAGAGAATATTGGACAGCTTTTGTAGCTCTGTTCACTTAAAATGAGATGTAGTTGTCAGTCTCAGCCTTTATTTCCTATAGCCGTACATATATAAAAACTTGGAGTTTGGTATTGACTTGGATACACGAGTGGCTCTGGTGGGACCCAATGGAGCAGGCAAGTCCACACTGCTGAAGCTACTGATGGGAGAGGTTGGTACTGTTAATTTTGTTACGTCATTATTCCACAACAACCTGCTCAGTGTTCAACAGTGTCTTTTTTGTTTTTGTAGCTCCTACCCTCTGACGGTATGATCCGCAAACATTCTCATGTCAAGATTGGCAGATATCACCAGGTAAAACACAGCTGGTTGGCAGCAATATACACCACCTCAACATTTCCAAGTACTTCACTACATTTCCAGACAAGAGTGCTTTAAAAAGCTCTTTTTCTTGGCCAAAATTATGCCCTTGATTATGACATTCTTTACTTCTGTCTCCTTGTATTACAGCATCTGACAGAGCAGCTGGAGCTGGACCTGTCTCCTCTGGAATACATGATGAAATGTTTCCCTGAAATCAAAGAAAAAGAGGAGATGAGGAAGATCATTGGTCGCTATGGTCTTACAGGAAAACAGCAAGTAGGATTGGCTTCTCAAAGACGATATAAAATCAAAATTGTTTGGAATGGGCTCTTGCATTTACACCTGAAACGTCTTCCAGGTCAGTCCAATCAGGAACTTGTCAGATGGTCAGAAGTGCCGGGTGTGTTTTGCCTGGTTGGCCTGGCAGAACCCTCACATGCTGTTCCTTGACGAGCCCACCAATCACTTGGATATAGAGACCATTGACGCATTGGCAGAAGCTGTCAATGAGTTTGACGGTGGCATGATGCTTGTTAGCCACGACTTCAGGCTAATTCAACAGGTATATTATCATCTGAGTTAATATTTGGTTGGAAATTGTGCTGTAAACCAGAGGATTTTACCTAACCAATTGTAACTAGCACCATTAAGAACATCATCTCTCTTCTACAGGTAGCTCAGGAGATCTGGGTGTGTGAGAATCAAGCCATCACAAAGTGGAACAGGGACATCCTGGCATACAAGGAACACTTGAAATCCAAAATTGAAAAGCAGACGCATGACATCTGACTTAAAAACACATTCTGATCCACTCTGTTATCTTGCATATTGAATTTGACCTGCAAGCTCCTGAGGGGATGAGCAGGGTTTGCACTGTGGGAAATGCCCCAAGTAGAACTGAAAAAATCTTTTATGCATCTTATTTGACACGTCTTGTACCTGTTGTACTGTATTTCCATCTTGGTTTGACAGTGCTGCACCATGCGCGACCCCCCCTCCCCCCAGGCTGCACTCTGATTGGCTGGTTCACCTGAAGCATCTCAGTGCATTGTGGAATGCATTCCATTGTGCCGTCTTCATAGGAAAGTGTTTTGTTTTTTGTTTGTTTTCCTCCCCTCAAATTTTGTTATATCCCAACATGTATGCAGCAGCTTTTAGGTCATATTTTATGATATTTAAAAGTTGTCTTTTTTTTTTTTTTGTGTAAAAGAACAGTTCTGCCTTATTTAACAATGTAATGCAATAAAGGTTTGTCTGAATAAACAGAACATAAAACAGCATAATTAGTAAGAGGACTTTATTTTTAATTCTAAGGAACACATTACTTATATCCAAAAATCAAAAACTCTTAGTGAAAATAAACTTTACATCTTTGTAAACAAAAGGGCAAAGTTTGAAGTTCTTTAAGTTTCTTTAAAGCTGCATAGATCCTAGTCCATCTTACAGCCATTGCACTACACTATGCATTTCACCTTATCTTTCATCTAACAAAATTATTTAAGCTGTCAAAAAGATTCATTTAAATTCAAATGGCAGGATGTTTTAAAACATTTTGGTTTGCATTGTAACATTTTGAGGATTAAAATGTTATGGTGACGATGCCCTGTCAAAAACAACTGTTTTCATTTTTATCACCATTCATAATACTTTCAGCAGTTGACATTTGCAGTATTTTTTTTTACCTGCATGATTAACAGTGTAAATTAATCCAGTATAAAATAAATTCAGCTCTAGAGTCAATGTTAGTTTTTAAAACCATGAATAACTGCAGGAAGGCATCTGTATTCACATCCTCCTAAAAATGCATGCAACTACACTCAGTTGGATTGTTGCTATTCAGGTTTTCATTTAATTTATATACTTATCAATCATCCAGTAAAAGGCCAATAAAGAAACAGTTCAAACCTCTAAAGCTTCAAAGCTGTCAGAATTTTCCAAAGTCAAAGGAGTTTTAGTGTATGCAAATAAATACAGATGGATCATTGAAACTTTAAAAATGGCCTAGTTTTTAAAATCAAGGCTCCTATTAAAGGTTTCAACTTGGTAGCATGCCTGATTGACAGATTAGTGGCACTAACTGCAGTTGAAACAGTGCAAATAGGAGGAGTGTGTCACTTATGCTCTATCCAGCTCGGCAGCATGGTTAGGGGGCTAAAAGCAGACCGCAGTCATCAGAGGTACACTAACAATTTCAACCAAGGGCATCCATGCTGGCTCAGTTTATGGCTCCTCATCTGAGACTTCATCAAGCGGAATGGTGCGGGTGTAACTGGCGCGAATGCTACTGATGTTGGAGGAAGAGAGGAGGTTTGCAATGCCGGCCACGGTCACACCAGTGGCATCTAGATTCACATGAGCCAGATGCATGTGTTTCAAATGCTGTAGGCCTAAAGAAAACAGAAAAATGTGAAGAGAGATTTCATCCCAGTCATAAAAAAGATTGCATTTGTCTGTTGTGTTTCAGTCAGTGGTGTTAGTATTTGACCTCACCACGGTCGGTGATCCTTGCACGGCTGAGATTCACTTTGACGAGCTCACTGCAGTGAATCAGCCCTGTCCTCACCACTGAATCTCCCACCCGAGTGTTGGCTAACCCCAATTCCTACAAAACATAAAACATGCATCCGGCTAAAAAAGCTGCTCTGGTCTTCACAAATGCAAGAAATATTCTCAATTTAAAGAATCAATGCCCAATCAAATTTGCTACATTTATAAATAAAAATCATATTGCATTGCAGATAAATGACTAAGGCTTTTTTTCACTTTCTGAGGCTTATATTGAAGCCTGGTTTAACATAGCTGTACTGCTTTGAACCAATAATTAATGAGCTGTGGTAGAATGACGTTGCCAACGAGTATGTGAAACCAGGATTAACTAGGAATTCGGTGTGAAAATTTTTATAATGTTCACTGTTTATCAAATAATGTGTTACAGAGCCTCAAATTAAAATCAGGCAGATTTATCGAAAGAGTAAGGTTACATATACAAGAGCCAAAGGTGTCATGCTTATATTAGATATTATTTCTCTACCATTTCTTAAGCTAGAAATTTGCCAACCACTGTATTATTACTAATTATTATTATCATTATTGTCATTACAATAATAAACTATCAATATACTTTAAAGATACTAACTCATTTTTTTCACTTGGTCATTATAATGACGAATCTCCATCGCACTAGTAGCAATTGGGACACGAGTAAGCTCACCTGCAGGTGTGGCAGGCATATGATGAGGTCAGACACTCCTCGACTAGTGACTGCTGTTCGGTCCAAACAGAGCTCCTGCATCTCCTGCAGGCCACGCAGAGACGGAAGCCCTGCATCTGTCAGCTGAGTGTTGCTGAGTGACAGCTTCCTCAACCTGCACAAAGTGCGCACAACACACACGTCTACATCCCTGTGGTAATCACACAAAAACAACTGCACAGTAAAAAGTTCAAAAGTGTGGGGATGACCTGGTCATGGAGGAGAGATGGCTCACTCCCTGGTCTGTGACTTGTGTGTAGTCTGTGAGATCGAGCTCTAAGAGCAGAGACAGTCTGGAGAGTAACAATAAACTGCTGTCTGTCACAGAGTGGCGTCCAGGGAGGGTTAACTGAGATAACTTTAGACCTGGGAGCAAAGCACAGACCTCTCTTGAGAAACCCATTCACCACAGATACAGAGCATTTTTTTCACTCTGTCAACCTGCTAGTTTTAGAGCCTTCATAGTCACACACCTGAGATGATCCGGAAGGCTTTATTCCCATCCTCCATTGGGATTCCTGCCAAACTGAGCGAAGACAGAGCTGGGTGGAAGGCAAGGTGCTCCAGAGTGTTTTCTGTGACATTTGTTCCATCCAGGTTGAGAGTCTGCAGGCTAGACAGCTGTGCCAAAGCTGACACATCCCTGACCTGAAAAAGAAACAAACACCCACCAAAGCACAGACATGTCACCAAAAAAGAATAAATTGATGGCTAGTCAAGATGCAAGATGGGACAGTACCTTTGTCTTTTTGATGCTCAGGTGCCGCAGTTGTGGCACACAAGGGGGCAGGACTACCAGTGTGGCCTCAGTCACAGCTGTCTGGTTCAGGCTAAGCTGAGAGAGGCAGGGTGGCACTGATCGGAGATACAGCACCATCCCCGCATCCGTCACTTTGGTCTGGTCCAGAAACAGGAAACACAGGCTCTTTAAACCTTGTAGGCACACGAAGAAGAGAATGTTGGAACGTGGCAACAATCACCAATCATCAGCTCTTTATCCAAGGACTTAACACAGAGCATCTTACAGAAAGTTGGGGTCTGCACATAGTGGTCAATTATTTCACCTATTTTCCCTTAATAATAGAAAGAAGGAAAGAATGGTTTGTAGAAAGTCTGACCTGCAATATGCTGCAGACAAGAGTCAGTCAGTTTGTTACAGGCAGCCAGGTTGAGGTACTGGAGTTTGACCAAGCTAGACAGGTGTGACAGGCCAGAGTCTGGACAAAACACGGTTTACAATTTAAAAATGCATTAGGATGACCAAACAATCTGCACTAAAGTTGACAAAAACCAAATCTGGAAAGCCTTGAATATGCTTGCTGAGTCAAAACTCAGTACCAGTGATCAGAGGTGAGTTGACCAGACTCAGATGCTTCAGTGCTGTGAAGGCCCCCAGCTGCCGCAGCAGCTCGTTGGTGGAGTAAGGGTAGCTGTTTAAGACAAAGTTCTGCAACGGGCAGCCCAAGAAGTACTCCAGGGTGCGTGGGCGAAGGAGCCTCTCACGCGACATGTGACTGAGGTGAAGCTCCGCTAGTTCTGGGGTGAGTCCTGCAAGACTGCTGTTGTACTGCATGCTGGGAACTGAGAGACACAGAAGGACACCAAGGCGTAAACAAAGTAGTAAGACATTTCCTGAACAATCGCTGGTACATCTGAGTGTTCCACATTGTCTCTCACTAGTCATTAAATGGAGAGTTGCATGGGTGGCCAAGGCACATAGGGACGGTACGCTGGGTGACTTGAAGGGTCTTTTAGGGGGTGATGGTTGTCCCTGGGAGGCATGGGGGATTTCTAGCTCTGCAGCTCTGTGGAGACGCTCTGCTGCGGCTGCAGCTGCGGCAATCGGTGCCATCCGTCCTCCCGCGTTCTCAGGCTCTACTGGGTCTGCTTCTGGATCGTCCCTGAAACACACAACCGTGTTTACTCCCAAGACTGCATAATGCACACATAAACATTAAAAGGTGCTCTAAAATCCTAACCAAATTTATAGTGAAAACATTTTCATTGTTTCAAGCTAAAAACACTCAGAATCTGCAGTCCAGTGATAATATTGCAGCTATAATGCTAGTAAAGTTTGATCAACTTATGTGCATTACAGTATCTACATTATGTTAGTGCCATTCTTTCTATACACCCACCTGAGTCGGTTGCCTTGCTCTGGCCACTGGTGCCTGGGCTGAAACTCTGCTCTGACCCTATTCTCTGGGAAGAAAGGCAGCCTCTGTGCTCCTGTCAGAGTTATAGAAATCAAAACGTCATGTAATCCATGAAGACATCCTGATTGCCTCAACCTGAAACTCAAAATATTCAGTATATACAGAATAAGTTACTTTTTAAGCATTTCTCTCATCCTACAATGAAACAGTTGGTCTAGAAATCTTGCACCTTTAATCACTATCAACATTTGCTGCTCTTAGCCTTTCACCTCTGGCCTCAAACGAGACGGAGCTCACTCTCTGGACTGACACAAATTCAGAATACTATATCACAACCATGTGCTTTCACAGAGCAAACACGATTGGTTGGCCGACTGCAAGTGCTCAAGGGAACTCAGTTCTCACTGGGGGAGCTCAGCATTTCTGCCCCTGTGCACTGTATGTTTGACAGAAAGGGGGGGCAAATCACTTACACATTCATAATCTTCATCTTTCTTACATCATATGACACAAAATATTAGGGCACTGGGCCTAGCTGTATGAAGGGAAACTTATGCAACAAACAGAATGAAGCGGAATGAAAGCTAAAGCTGAAAGTGAAACGCCAGGGTCACCTGGTGATGAGCTGGAGGAAAAATGTAAAAAAAAAGAGGCAGGAAGTGGATGAGTAGGGGGAATGGAACAAGGGCTGTAGACCCTGGTTGATTTATTGGTCACTATGACCACATCGACAATCGCACGCGTTCATTTCATAATGGGAAATGATCAGCTTCCAAAATTCAATCGGCTTGTATAGGTCTTTTAACTGATCTATTCTGTACTCACTGTGAACAGTTTTTTTAAATAAACATTTTTAAAACGGACTTGCCATTTTGTATCTACTACATTTAAGAGTAAAAAGCTTTAACTTACTAAGCTATTTTGTGTTTTTAAGAATGAGATAACACCAAATGAAAATTCTATCATTATATAACGTCGGCCCACAGAGAGCGAGGGGGCTCAACCATCGCTTTCAATCTTCTGTCAGAATGACGGACAGCACTCAGATGTTTCTGTCACTCTTACTTCTCCCCTTACCATTAATCTACTTGTTGAATGATGTCTTTTTGTACAATTTCAGATTTACTACCACTGCTTTGGTTGACTGCCCCAGGGAAATCAAACAAATGGGGTATATGGAGGGATGAGGTGGAATAACCCCAGATTCACAGGAGCAGTACCATTGAGCAGGGGAGGCAGTTCTTCCTCTAGTTCCTCCTCAGCCTCAACGTCAGCGGCTTCGTCAGCGTTTCCAGGGGCCAACCTCTGGCCTCGTCCTGTTCAACAGAACCACAAATGGCAAACAAAGAAAATTCTGGGTTATATAAACTAGAGTTTCAATGCAAGAGGAGCCATTTTAGATATGGAAACTACAATAATTTTCTCCAAACTTCCATCTTTATTTGCAATATTTTCACATATTTGGTTGACATGAAATTTCTGGCTGACCCCTCAGAACAAAGGATAAACAACTGTGATAGAAAAGATGTGGTTGTGCTTTGCAGCACGTTTGGATTCAAAATATACCGATCAATGCCAATAGAGTGGAGTGGACGTATGTTGGAAATTGGAAAAAAATCCCTCAAAGCACTCCTGACTAACGCGTTCACAAGAATGGCGCGAAGAGACAGATGACCCAAACACATAAAAGGTTCAAAATAATCTTTAATGTTATATAAAAGACTAAGCCCATCATCAAAGAAAATTAAAAGGCCACAACAGTGCCATAGAAGTCAAAACCGGGGGAAGAATATCATTTTATTCTGTAAAGGCAAGGAATCTCTGTCCGTCTCTCTGTTGCGTTGCACGAAAACGATTTGTCATACTGACGTCAAGCGAACTTGTTGCTGATGACCCGAAGATGTGCATGTGTGCTTTTGGTGCCGTTTGCATGTGTGCGACATGAAAATCTTAGCAGTTTTACATTAAGTGCATCTGCCACTATGCAACGAAAACTATGCAACATGGATACATGTTAAAATCTCTAGGACCGTGTGCAAAATATATATATATATTTATACATTTACTGTATATATAGAAAATAAAAATAAAGATTACGTACAATGATATACTGATACTCTTTTGCATTTGACTGTATCTAAAAACACATGAGTATAGAAGTATAGAATATGTAATTCCACTAGCAAAAAAATGATATCACCAAGGATTAATAATATAATAAATTGTTCTATTATAATGTGTACATGTATCTCTATATAAAAATGCACATACATACACATTACGCACATAACATATATGTAAATAGTAGTAGTATGATGAGTAATACAATCTAGTGTGCGGCATAAAGCAGTATGGAAAGAATGTACAGATATAAATAATTAAGAGATAGACGTATTTCTTGAGTAAAGCAGTGTTTGGAGAGGTAAAACCAGCAGAAACAAAAAGCAGCAGCAAATTACATTATGCTTAATTGTCTCTTAGACATGTGGATAAAGGACCCCTAGGAGGAAGAAATATTTTTCTTTGGTCTATTTTGCAGCTGTGGGACCATCATACAGTAAACTGCCATCTTCATGTGATTACATAGGAAAAAATGCTTAACTGTATTTGAAAACCAGTCCAAACACTGGCTGACTCCTTCCTGGTGATTAGCTGTCAAATGTGACGCCTACCAATTGCCCCGTGTGAGTGTAGTGTACTATTTTGTCCCCAGCTACATGAGTTTCAATCCCGTATATTCACATTTAATCAGTTATTTGTCTTCCGTACCTCAGTAGGCCGAGTGGTTCTCGTAGGCAATAAACATGTATGCAATCAGGGTCCCATGTCTATACATTTTTTTCAGAAATTTAATTAAAGATAAGTCCACAGATTCCCAGCAAGAACAAATCACTCTTATCCTTTGTATATCTTCTTTAATGAGAAATGGTCAAAAGGTGACTGATGGTCAGTTCTCCGTTGGAACTATGACAACCGCAGACGCATTCAGATAAAAGTCACCAGTTAACAGGGTCACTCGTTAATCTGAAACACTGGGACTCACATTTACGTCACACCTGAGTCAAACTGGAGTGGATAAAACACCCGTGTCTACTGTGGGCTTAACTGACTCGTGACAATATCTTGCTCATTTACATTCATATTACACTGAAAAAAATAGGTGTTAATGAGATTTCTGGCCAGTTTGAACGTTTCAGATGGTGTCAATTGCACTACTGAAGGCAAGTGGAAGCCAAAGATTATTCTTGAACTAAAAACACAATCTGCACCTTAGTGTTGTGGGAGAAACTTTTACTTGTCTGCAGAACTTCCAAATCTTAACTGATTTTAAAAACTTGGAGACCACACACAATTTCAGCTGATATTTCACCTTATAACCTTCCGAATGCACACACTAATTTGGCCAGACCACGAAACCAAACACCTCGCATTTGTAGTAACATTTTCACAGCGGTGGTGATTCCTCAGACGACGCAACATCCTATTGGTGATACATCCCGGCCTGCTCGCTCTCGTTAGCTTCTGCAGGTATTCCACTGGAGGCGACCTGACCTGGAATCGTAAATATCCAACATTTGTGATATTTACAATTGGAGACAGGGAGCCTCTGTCTCGACTGGGAGCAGCAAAATAACCCACCCCGCACTTTAAGGACTATTTGCAGGTCACAACCCAACAATTGAGCACACATCTAAAAAAAAAAAAAAAACTTTTCAAATAGCTGCCACAAACAATTATTTCTATTTCATTTCACAATTAATATGCTCATTCATTTCCCGATGTAATAATTTAGTCCACAATGTAAAGAGTTGTGAAAATTGTGAAGAAAATATTACATTACAATCTCCCAGAGCCCAAAGTTAATTCTTCAGATAGCTTCTTTGTCCAGCAGAAACTCATTTACTATCAACAGAGCACAAAGCAGCTTACGCTTAAGAAGCAGAAAACAAAGTGTTGACATGTTTGCTTGAGACACTATGTCCACAACAGTCTGCAAATAATTTTCTTTCAACTGTCAAACAGAATAATCATCTAATTGTAGTAGCTGTAGTCCAGAATGGAGAAAAGTACTTCGAGAGGCAGCAGCTCCTTTCACTTTCACTTGCAGCATTTGTGCAGGCTGCTACAGAAATATTGTAAATGTGTGTATGTAAATGTAAGGAATTTTCTAAACACTGGATTTAATACTTACCCCAGATGTGAGATGACCCAGAGATTGAAGGAGCAGCCCCAGGTATCCCTGCATAATTCACTGCCTCTTCCCATATCTGGTTGGGTAGTGGAGGAGGTAGAACGAGGTCCTGCCCTGCCGCCCCCTCGACAACATGGACATGCGGCAGAGGAGACACGTCGCCTGGGGTAGGCACATTCTGTCCAGCTGCCGGTGGATCTGCAGGACTCTGCACATCCTGAGGAGTCTCTGGAGGAGTGGTCTGAATGCACAGCGTGGCATTAGGTGTGAGGCCGAGAGAGTGCAGCGAGCGAGCAAGCTCTGCCTCCCCGAAGCGCTTCCGTGGGAATCCCTGGAGAAGGGAAAAGGGAGCCAGGGAGGGGTGACGTTCCGTGATGTGCTCCACGACACTGTGAAGAGGAGTGTCAGCTGGGAACCGCTCGCGCATGGACACACCAGACGGCAGCCGAATCTATGGTTTTAAAAAGATGAAAAATAACACAAAGTTTAAGCAGCTGCAATTCTGTAGTTTGACTGCATCTATGTTACGCATTTTAACTCTCCACTTCCTAACCATGAGGATGCAGTTGTTATCCACATTAGTCTGAATTCTTCCTCCAAGCTTCTGCTCTTGGTCGGCGGGAGGAGAGGTTTCTGTGCCGGCGCTGGTCTGCATTTTCTCTTGCTGGCTCCTCCGGTCCTCAGCAATCCGCTTTAACACCAACTCACGCTCCTGGCAGACCAGCAAACACAAGAGAATGTTTTGTCACAGCCATTACTTGTGTTTAAGTTTTAAACCAACATCAAATTTATGGTTACTGTCCCAACATTCAAGTGACAAGAGTTTAGCACCAGACGGAACTGCAGACCTTTATCTTTTGTTGTCTCTCTGCTCGGGCTTCCTGGACAACGCGCTGTCTCTGCTGCTCTTCAAAGTTACTCTTGTCCTGCTTGATGCGGGACTCCACAGGGAGTGGCTCAGAGGACGGGTCGCATGACTGCGATGGTCTCGGTACAAATGAAGGACCAGCTTTTAAAAAAAAAAAAGAACAAAACCCATGCTTGCTTGTATACTCCTATTTATTTCTTTAACTTTAAATGAAAACTTCAATGACATGATTACACAGAAATATTTACAGTATACTGCAATGATGCATTCATCATTTCAGCACACTGCTTGGTGTTAATACCTGTCTGTGTCCCTGAAGTGCTTGGTGACTCTTTGGGTGGGTTGAAAGCAGAAAATGCTGTCTCAGCCGGCTGCGATGACTGCTGGACCAACGTGTGCCGTGGATATTCTCCCTGTAAAAGCCTTAAAGGGATACATTAAGTTATTTACTGAAGGCGAGTGGTCTTTCAGAAAAAGAAAAGGAATCCTATTAGATTTAAATTAATGCTAACTATTTCAGATTCTTTGAAAAAGAAGAGCTAGAGCCACTCACCATTCAGCTGCCTCCGGAACAGAAAAATGGCCCGCCTGTACAGCTGCCTGGATCTGCTCCTCTGTGAAGCCCATCTCTCTGAGGATGAGGAATAACTCACCGATGGTCTGTTAATCCAGGAGGCACCAAAAGTCAAGTTAACAACGCTTGGTTGTTGTTCTAGGGAAACCTAGATCACAAACGTTGATAGACTCATAATGTCCTGATGTCTTTTTAACGTTTAAAACATCTCTTTGGACTAGCCAGGATTTTGTTTAGTGTTACATTATATTAATGTTGTTTATGCTGGTTTAAAACAAATTTTAGGCTTTTTTGTCTATTCTTGCTCTTTATTGCACAATGTATTGATAGTGGAGGTCAAATGTTCACCCATTTGAGATCTAATCTAGTCTATCTCTGACTGACATTCCCAATAAGAGAGATCATAATCCTTATAGGCCATTTAAATTTGCTATCATTTATGTTTGCTATGTCACCGTTGTTTTTCACAATTTAACTTTGCCTTGATCGATGTTTGATAACGGCAAATAAACCAGGAAATCCTCGCAGAAGTTTTATCAGTGTTTAAGGGTACACATTTATTTTTCGTTAGCTAGCGTTCCATCTGACCAAGGCTGAGCTGCACGTTTGCCTTTCAACTCTATAATGCGAAACCAGTATTAGCCCACAAAGTTTTTAACTTTTACTTGGTCACAGTGTGTCAGCATAACTGCTCGAATTCAGGGTAAAGTCGGCGAATTTAAACAAAACGACTGATAGTTAGCTAACCGGCAGCTAAACTAGGTGTGTTGTTATGCCTCTGGTACACTGAGGACTGTCAACAAACAGTTAGCATGACAGTAGCTGGTAGGGACCGAAAGCGAGGCTAAACTAGCTCGCCAATGTTTGTATGCAATACAGCGTCGTAAAAAAACGCAGCTCTGTAAAGTGCATCTTACCGGAGAGGCGGCCGAACTCATGCCGTTGTTTCAATGTCAGTGCTGCAAAATTAAAGTGAAACTAAAATTAATGAACAACTTTAATGACTTTCGTGTCGGGTCTGGTGCGCAGCCTGCTATGCTAGCAGCACTGACCGCCCCCTCGTTGATTTCAGATTGACAGATAATGAACAGGGAACTAGCCAATCAACACTGCGGAGAGCCAAGGTTTCCGCTACTTGTGAGGCCGAGCGCTAATCCAATCCGTTTCACAATGACCGACACATACCCCAACCATAATCCTAATTCATCTTTAATGACTAAACGTAACCGTGTACACCGTTGAGAGTGCTTTGTCAGAAGACACTGCAGATGAAAGCTAAAACAGATCAAAGAAAGGTGAAAGTAAGAAAGATTCACCTGTGTTATGGTTAATCTACGTTTTATAATAATTAACAGGTAAAAATTCCAGGTGTCGGTAGCAGAAAATTACAAGTAGGGGTGGCTCTGTTCGTGCTGATGCAATCTTTGCACCACGCACGCTGCAAATAATTATTGGAGAGAATATATATTAAATGAACTCTCGAAAAATAAAATGTAATAAATCAGCAGCCGAAGTGAAACGGGAAAGATTACAGTCTATGACTGACTTTCTAATGAAAATGTTAAGAAAAGAGTTTTTCCAGCTTTTCAAAGAGACAACGGATATTGAGAGCACTTTATTAGCTAATGCTGCTCTACTCTGAATAAACGGAATTAGTCCCTTCGTCTCAATGTGTGCCAAATCACGTTGACAGTGCGTCACTGTGCACTGACACTACAAAAGAAGTTTGATTAAAGCTTTCCGTTTAAGTCATCGGATGATCATAACGGAACGACGCCCTCATGCGAAATATGATTCATCCTTTACACAGGCGCAGTAATTTCAGCATGGAGACAATCACGACAAGCTACAACAAATTAAAAATTAAAACCGGAGGTGTTGCAATGTTGACTTCAAAATAAAGGTATACAAATAAGTCAGAAAGAAGTTACTGTTAGTTTAATAAGATGTTTGGCATTTATTATTTGTAATGGGCTGATAGTTTAGTGAAACATTGTGCTTATGCCCTGGAAACTATCATTTTCTATATGCCCTTCACCAAGTGTTTTAATTTGACGTCTACACCGGACGTTATTTTTTTCTCATTACAAAATTTTGACACCGGTTGATCAAGCAAGTCATTCAGAGAGAGTTTGAGGTGAGTACCACGCTCCGATGAGTAAATAAGGCAGAATCTTCGCTTAATTTTAAGCCTCAGAAAGATTTTTCTATCAAATCCGTCGACGTCCTGATGGTCACGGGCAGCACTTGACAGTTTTTTCCAGGGGACCGGGCGACATTGACAGCCAGTCTGCCACAAATGCACTTGAGTTTCCGCCGGTGGGTGACCCCGCTTTGTTCCCCGCCTTGTTAACCTGACTGCGGAGGGGCTTGAAGTCCTGAAAATGCGCTCGGATTTACAGCTTTGTTGCGCTTTAAGTCCCCTGACACGCTGGCTTGACGCTGACGATAATGTTACGCGGTCACTCCTCCGGACATTGCGTGGAAATGGGATGTGGGAGAGCTCCAGGGCTAGTTTTGTCTGCTGTCTGTAACAAGCCTTTAACGAGGCATCGTGGAGGCGGAGGATGCTGTCAGCCTCACTGGATTACAGGTCAAATAGCGGACAGAAAGAGCTGTCACGGGCAGGTCAATTCAAGATAAATGTGACAATGAAAATGGCTCTTCCTCCTCGACAAACTCTAAATAGTTAGTCATGGTCAATGTAATATTTTCAAACCAAACACCTCAATACTAATATTGTCGGCAACAATATTGACTAGCGGTGTTTTCACACAATAATAACACTATAGTTTTTGTCATGGAAATATGACAAATGGCTATTAATAAAGTCAAAAAGCCAAAATCTGAGATTTATCAGGGCAGCTTTTAAGTGTATGTTGTGCCAGGCAATATATACAATTTACATTGTCATCATAATATGAGAATATATATCATCTGAGATCAATATTGCTTAAATGTTGTCTTCGTGGTTTTAAAGACTGCATTACATTTACTTTAATTTTCTAAATTCAACTGCTACATATGATATTTGCCTTCCCACACTTCAGCCATTAAATTCCTATTATTGATGGTTGTCTATCAAAAATCTAATTTTAAAGGAGAAGTTGGGTATTTTCAATCTATTTCGCATTAGGATCTTTAGGATTGTTTAGCTCAACAATGCTAAATGGCGTAGAATGCATCAAAATATTGGAAATAAATCACTTTTTTTGCCACTTACTATGTCTGTTAACATGGAGTATATACAGTGAAGCAGCTGTGTATTTTTGACTCAGTAACTGTAAAGTAAAGGCCAAAAGATATGCAAATTTTTAGGGCTGATATGATATTGGTACTAGGGAGTAAAAAAGATCCATTGTCAATATGGAGCTCAACAGAAGATCAGTTTTCTTCAGTTAACAGATGTATATGAAAGACAAACAAATTCAAACTGGAAAAATGTGCTTCCCAAATTTGTTTGTCTTTTCAAAAAATAAGAAATCAGCAGAAATCAGGGCCCCTTCTCCAATCAAATAATCATGGGTCACTGTAGCCATCTACTCCATGTTACCAGACATTTACTTTAACATTTTGAGCCCAGTTAGAGGCAAAAAAGTGATATATTTCTGACATTTTACTGCCCTTCTACCAATACATTGTATAGCCGTATCGAGAAAATGCCTTTACAAAATAATCACAAATCTCATGACACCTTTTTTTGATAGTCCTGTCACATAAAGAATATCTAAATTCCAAAATCACAGTTTTCAACTGAAAAACAACATATTAGATTGTTAAGTATCGTTGTGACATTTTAGTGCAAAGTATTTAAACATTCTTATTGACTGTCCTCTACAGGTTGAAACCTGCTATTGCAATTAAATGAATAGACTTTTCTGGTCAGTATTAAATGTTTAGTATCCAAAGTTTGCCAAGACATTAGAAATACCCCGGCTTTTAGCTACAAGTTTGTCTTCATCTCATCTTGGTTTGGCCTAGATTGTGTCTTGTTCTTTCTTAGATTGTTGTGGGGGATTTTCTGTGTTTTACTCCTGTGTCTGTTTGTTGTTACTCAAGACCACACATAGTAATGTATAGCGGGAATCGAATGATCTAAAAAAAACTGCTTTGGGTCATGTTGCAGTCATCCAGAATGGTGATATTAATGACGGAGGAAAATATCTATTACTAGATATTTTAGATATTTTTTCTTGTCCCACGATATATTTTGTCATAAATATTTTCAGCCAAAATATTTTGATATTCAAATCTGGTGCCCAACCAATGCGTTTATGAAAAAACTTTTGAGGACAAATATCTTGTTATACAGCATATACATTATAGAGATAGGGCTGTAGAAAATCATATTACATTACCACCTGGCCCTAAGATTATGCCGTATCATAGTGTAACAATATCCAAAATTTAAGACAGTTTTGATATATTGCACAGCTCGAGTTATTGTAACATATTGAAGATGTGGAAGTTGGGCAACAGTTGCATCATCATTTCCACAACAGAAACTGAGAAAAGTCAACTCTACTCCATGTTCTAATAGTCTCACCTTGATTAAAATGCACCACATACTGGGTGATTGTGAACCCACCTTAATCTATTGTGTTATTGAACCTGGATTCATGGATTTATCAATCTAGCATTAGTTACAATTTGCAAATCAAATCTTCACCAACTAACTGATGATTATTTGCGCCATGGACTCTTCAACCCCTCCATCTCCCTGCGATCAAGGTTGCGACCTTTCCTCCCATTTATCACACGGCTTATACATGTCCGGACTTGGCCTCTGGCAATATGAGGAAAGGATGTGTTGCATCTGATGACTCATCACTATCATCTCTGTGTGCAACTGTAGCCTAGACACATTTTCCTAAAGATTCTTAAATCGCAGGAAAACTGCTGTGATGTTCTCTTTTTTGCCTTGCAACCTGATCACTTCAAGGACTCACACGATGGTGGAATCTGAAATGTTTGTTTTGGTTAGTCTGACCCTGTTTTTATCTTTTTGGGAAGTTTGAGCACTCTCAAATTCCAGAGCAATTCAGCTTCCTTTTGTCATATAATCCTGTGCGGTACCTGAACACATCAGACAGACCCATCTCATGTGCGAGACATCAATCTGCTTCTATTTGCTTTCCTTCGTCTCAGAGGAACACGTCAAACAGAGTTATTGTAAACTTGTTTTTGACAACAGTGGCGGGTTTTGCTGGAGAAAATGTCAAAGCGCTAACATTTAAGCAGTTTCCACATTCTTGCTGTGAATTGCTTGGTCATGCAGAAGATGAGGAAGGAAAAGAGGTAGATAATACACATTTTTTTTTAAAAGCTCTTTGTGTATTTTACCTTCCCCTCTGAAGATAAGCAGACCCAGCATTTTGTCAATGTTAATCTAAAGTGGACTCTCTTATTGGTACTGTTATATGTGGTTTTACTATGTCGATTGTGAAACATGATGTTTTACTGTTCAGTTTGTTTTCTTGGCTTTTGCTCCACTATAGCCTACTAAGGGGTATTTAATTAGCAGTAAGCACTTTGGCAATGCACCTTGCCACTGCATAGTTTGGGTTACCATCCTCTGAAACCCCATTAAGCTGTCTGGAGTCTGAAGTCCCTTCGGAACATCTATTTATACCAACAACACAACGGTTGATGAGCCATCGTTGCCACCTCTGCCTTTGTTGATCTTGTCATTTCCTATGGGGCTGTAAGTTCAAATTCTCATGCCTTTTTTTTTAGTCTCCACAAGCAGACTCAATAACAAATGTAATCACATCTAGCTGTTTCCCAGGAAATGGATAAATGGCTGATTTTAAATTGACTGTAGTGTGAGATCAGGTCTTTGTGTTCTGGGATCCCAGGAGATATTTTATTTCTGTCCCAGTCTCCGTCTCGTGAGGGTAGATACGGTTATTATAAGTGCACCAGCACAAAGTCCCACAATTATGATGTTTCTCTGAGAACATGGCTTCACCTTTTGTGCAACCCGAGCAGCCCTGGATACAGTTTTGACCAGTGCCACAACTTTACACCACAGTTGCTGTAGGCTGTAGTAAAAGAAAAAAAAAACTCTATGGAAGGTTAGATATCTGTTGTATCCAGAACTTAAACCAGCTGTTTTTCACATTGGGCTGCAAAGCCAATGCTACAACCACATGGTTAAATTACCGTTTTTGTAATTACAAAATTATCTTTAAATCTAAAAGCATTCAAAAATTAACACACACATATAAAAAATCCAATTAAACACATAGTTTCATTGACTGCTGCATTTTAAAATCACAAGACAGGCATGTCCACTACTCACTAACATCTTCCACAGCTGGTTCATGTTCCCTCGTAACCAGCAAGATTTATGATCATGTTATTATATTTCTGACAACTTTGTTTACAATTAAAAATTGGCTGTAAGATATAATATGTAACATAGTTGATTGTTGAGATTCATTCCTTGCCATCAAATACTGACGCTATGGGTTTCCCAGGTCGTCAGAGCTGACGCTTTGTGTTGATAGGTGGCCTGAGCTACCAACCAAAAGCATCCTTTGACAACCCATGTATTACACTCAGCTTCTTTCAAATTGCTCTTTTATGCTACAAAATGTTGAGAGCCCCTGCCCATACCTTTTTTCTATTTTAACTCTTTTGGGCAGCCACGCAAATCAGTATGTTAATATTATCAACAGATCAAATACCTATTGTGCCATGTAAAATTATCGTTCTTAGGGACAGATGTCACTCGAGTCTGCGTTTCTTCTCCGCTGCATTGCACGCTTTGGCATCTTTAAGCTATTTGTTTTGGTTTCATGACAGACCAGCTACTCTCAGCAATCAGCTATTTTAAACTAGAAAAATTCTGTTAAATCTTCAACACACTACCTGTCCATCTCTTAAAGAATGAAAAGTTAGTGAGGTAGCTGGTGAAACAGCTAAAGGTAAAGCGGCGACAGGTGGTCAACTTTCAATGAATGTTTCTGTGTTTAATTAGAAATAAAAAATATTGTGGAGCTAAATCAGGTGTGAAAATGTTCTATATCCAAATGTAGTGACACTGATACTTCTATTTTCTATTCAGCTTTTTAAAATGAAGCAGCTGTAATTACTTTAATTTTGCTGAAGTAGATGACAATGGGCAGGCATTATGTAAGTGGTCAGATTTAGCTGCCTCTTCAATCCTTCTTCACCCCCAAAAACAGGTGCTGTCTTAGCTGCAGGCGCCACCCCTTCTGGCTGAAGCCTCTGACATGACAAAGAATGAGAAGAGAAAAAAAAAAGGGGCATACGTCAACTGAGAGCAGCTGTTAGCTCTGAGACACGGGAAGTGTTCCAGTGACTTTGTGCACATACTCACGGTCCTGCCAAATGCTGACTGAAGTTAGTGCGTCCACTGGGCTGTGAAGAGCAGAACAGAGCAGAGCAGAGCAGGGGAGGTAAGAGGTGTCTGCGAGCTGAAAGAGTCAGGACGTGGCAGGTTGACTTCCAAACTGCTGAGCTATTTCAGACACTCCGAGGCAACAGAGGCAAAGCAGCAATCGACCACTGCCAAATCTCCATAGAGATCCATATACAGGGCAGCTGTCAGTGGTATACAACTACATCGAGATCAGTATTGCATTGCCATGATGCACAGTGGGGGAAACCACTGAGCAGCTCTAGAGACTTTTAGAGATTTGGAAGTTTTTGCTTCTAATGTTCAGCTGCTCACTGATGATGCGCCGTTCTCTTTAAGGTAAACTGTTTGTCCTTGGTTCCGCCACTTGAGACAGTGTTTTTTTTAAATTATTTTATACTTTTTTTTAATGTATATGAACACAGTCTAGCAGACTTGTTTTAGACTTGAGGGGGGAGAACAATAACTGGAGGGAAAATTTCCTAGTATTGTTTATACTTGGTATAAAAGCTAGGAAAACAGAAGGCAGAATGTAAAAATCAAAGTAATAATGATAAAATCCTGTTTTATTGCGTTTAATTTCATTTCGTTTTCTGCCGCTTATCTGGGTCCCAGTTGAGGGGGCAACAGTCTGAGATGGGAAATACAACGTTCCTCTCCCTGGCCAGTTTCACGAACTCCTCCAGGGGGACACCAAGATGTTCCCAAGCCAGCCGAGAGATATAATCTCTCCAGCGTGTCCTTGGTCTGCCCCGGGGTCTCCTCCCTGATGGGCATACCCGAAACACCTCCCCCAGGAGATGTCCAGTCAGGCATTCTGACCAGATGCCCGAACAACCTCAACTGGCTCCTGTCAACGTGGAGGAGCAGCGGCTCTACTCCGAGCTCCTCCCTGATGTCCGAGCTCCTCACTCTATCTCTAAGGCTGAACCCGGCCACTCTGCGAAGGAAAATCATTTCGTCTGTTTGTATTCGCAATTTCATTTTTTGGTCACTGATGTGGATTGCCTGGTAAATTGAAAGTTTTGTCTTTTGGCTCAGCTCTCTTCACCACAACAGACCGCTGCCGACCCTGCCCCAATCCGTCTGTCAATCTCCCACTCCATTTTCCTCTCGCTCCTGAACAAGACCCCAAAATACTTGAACTCCTCCACTTGGAGAAGCAACTCTTCCCTGACCCCGAGTAGGCAATCCACCCTTTTCGGGCTGAGAACCATGTGCTCAGATTTAGGGCTGCTGATCCTCATCCCCGCCGCTTCACACTTCGATGCAAACCACCAGTGCAAGCTGAAAGTCAATGTTCGATGAGGCTAACAGGACCTCGTCATCTGCAAATAGCAGATACGGAATCCGGAGGCCACCGAACTTGACTCCCTCCACCGCTTGGCTGCGCCTAGAAATTCTGTCCATAAAAATTATTAACAGAACCAGTGACAAAGGGCTGCCCTGGCGGAGACCAACCCTGACTGGGAACGGGTCTGACTTACTGCCAGCAATGTGAACCAAGCTCTGGTTCAGACAATACAGAGATCAAATGGCCCCGTGACAAAAGGCCATCTACCCCATACTCCCAGAGCACCCCCCACAGGACACCTTGAGGGACATGGTCATAAGCCTTCTCCAGATCCACAAAACGCCTGTAGACTAGTTGGGCATACTCCCATCACCCTCTAGTACGCTCATGAGGGTATAGAGCTGGTCCTGCGTTCCACAGCCAGGACAAAAACGACATTGCTAGTCTTGAATCTGAGGTTCGACTAACAGCTGGACTCTCCTCTCCTGCACCATGGAGTAGACCTTCCCAGGGAGGCTGATGAGTGTGATCCCCCGGTAGTTGGAACAAACTCTCTGGTCCCATTCTTGCAAAGGGGAACCAATAACCTTTTCTGCCACTCCAAAGGCACAGTCCCCGATGTCCACGCAATGTTGCAGAGGCGTGTCAACCAGGACAGCTCTGACATCCAAGGCCTTGAAGAGCCCGGGGGCGGGGGGGGTCTCATCCACCCCCGGGACACTGCCCCTGCAGAGTTGTTTGACAACTTCAGTGACCTTGACCCCACTAATGAGAGAGCCTACCCCAGAGTCCTCTGGCTCTGCCTCCTCTTCGGAATGTGTGTTGGTGGGATTGAGGAGATCATTGAAGTATTCCTTCCACTGCCGAACTATACACTCAGTTGAGATCAGCAACTCCCCTCCCACACTGAAGACGGTGTGGATGGGGTTCCACCTTCCCATCCTGAGCCCTGGGACAGTTTGCCAGAATTTCTTCAGCGAAATAAGCCTGGCGGGGAGGAACATGGCCCACTCAGATTCCATGTTCCGCACTACCTCTGGGATGTTGTTTAAGCTCTGCCAGAGGTGGGAGTTGAAGACCTTTTCACAGGGTCCTCAGCCAGACATTCCCAGCAGACCCTCACTATTTGCCTGGGCCTGCCTGGTCTGTCTGGCATCCTCCTCCACCATCTGATCCAACTCACAACCAGGTCGTGATCAGTTGACAGCTCTGCTCCTCTCTTTACCCGAGTGTCCAGCACATACGGTTGCAGATCAGATGATACGACTACAAAGTCAATCATTGACGGTCGACCTAGGGTGTCCTGGTGCTAAGTGCACTTATGGACACCTGATCCACATAGTGCCGCACCCCTATGGCTCCTCCTGTGGGTGGTGGGCCCATGTGACAATAGACCCATGTCTTCCTCCCGGGCTGAACCCAAACGGACTCCATGGACAAAAGCCCGGCCACCAGTTGCTTGCTTACGGACCCCTTCCCTAGGCCTAGATTCAGGGCGGGGTCCCGGTACTCCTCCAGGCAGGGTGCACAAGTCCTTGGTAGTCACCATCATAGAAGTCTTTTTGAACCGCGCTTTGTCTGCCCCCTCACCAAGGACCAGTTTGCCTTGGGTGAACCTAACAGGGGCAAACAGCCCCCCGACAACATAGCTCCTAGGATCATTGGGGCACCCAAACCCCTCCACCACAGTAAGCTGGCGGGTCCTGTTTTATTTCAGAAGAGAGAATGTGTTTTGACTTGTACACAGAATAATAGTTTTATTTGTAATCGTTCAGCTCACAAATTTCAATTTTGCTTCAAAAATGTCACAAAGCGGAAAAAATTAGAGCAGTGATTCTATTCTGTGCAGGTTAGGCGCTGAGAGAGGAACATTTCGTTTTGGTCATGGTGGGAAAAAAAAAAGTTGTTAATCGACCTTGCATGCATGAAGTCACACCTCTTTATATAGTTGACCTCGGTGGATAATGCTATTATCAGCACACCGTTGGGCTTGAGGAAAGCCCCAGACTTTGAAGTGGACCACAATTTTAGCTGCTTGTGGCTTTAATTGTTTCTTTTTCCTTGTAAGACAAGCATGTGACTCTACGGTGAGCCCACATTCTTGGGGACAAACTATATCTCACACAAACACACTTGAACACTCTCTAAGGCTCCATTTGGGGTTGAGTATTTCTTTAGCGCTAAGGCTTATATAAGCTGATGTGGAATGCAGTGCTTGATTATTTGCCAAAAGGGTCAGCAACTTGTTTAGATCACAGGATTGTTCTTTGTTCCCTGCAAAATATAATTAATCTGGTGGCTTTTATGGCTTTTAGTTGGGATTCATTTTGTAATTGTGTTGATTCCTTCATGATATGACGTGACATTTTTTTCTCCACTGCTACATTTTACAAATACCGTTAACAAATGAATAAACATTATTTGCAAATTTATAGACGGGCTTAACAATGTGCAGTTTACGAATATAGCTTTAATAAACTTAAGCTAAAGAAGTTTCAATGTGTGCAGAAACAGTAACTGACTGCATTTCAGATTGATTAATTATTAAGTTTGTTGCAATGCAAGTCAAGTTGCCCAATGTTCACAAGAAAGCCTGTGTAAGTGACTCACCCCCTGTGCAGTCTGTAACATTTTAAAATGAGAGATTTATTTGCTTTTGTTGCACTCAATTTCATGTCACCCTTTTATTGTCACAAAGCCTTTTTATTTATTCACCTTTTCTATGTGTTACAGCTTCAATTTAAGACACGATTAACAAAAAGAGAGTTTAAATCAATGTTTTTGCCATATACAAAAACATTTAAATGATATTTGAAAATATTAACAATAACTGACAAGTAGTCAAGAGCCATTTAGAGGAATTGTTTGCCCAGTCATTGTCTACTCACACCCATGCTGATGGAAATTCAGGTGAAGTTACATCACCCACAAATATTTCTGGAGCCTGACAGTTGCAGTACTCTTGTTAGTCACACTAGTAAAATGGGACTTTTCATCAAATGAAAGAAAAAAAAAAAAGAATAAATTAATTAATAAATAAATGTATGCAAGAAATGTCAACATACAGTTCATCAATTGTAATGCAGCTCTCCAATAGTCCCAAGAATTGATAGTTGTTATTTACATACTTTTTTTTCTTTTTTTACATTCTTGAAAGTGTTTATCCCAACAATTTAGCTTAGCTGCTGCATTGAAGATTTAAACTTATAACAGGTGCAATTATCATCTTGTAATGTGTTTTTCTTATGTTGACTTCCCCTAAAAAAGCCAACATTGCAATATACTGCTATTTTTGTGGCACAACAGACTGATCTGAGGCTCAAAAGCATGGTGTTACAGCTGATCATCTCTCCTGCAATGCTTGCCATCTTGATTCTCAGTAATCTTACACCGATCAGTTTACTGCAAAGAGTGAGAGGAATTTGTCAATGAAAGAGGGGGTGGATGTGCTTCCTGCCCTTTTATAGCTGTTTTAACAAGGGAAAACTGATAAATAAAATAATATAGCAGAGTATTTCTATGTAATTTAGAAAAACAAAGGATAACTTTGGGACCTCTGGGGACTTTTTGAGATTTTAACTATGTTGGATAAGTTTGTTGTTTTTTCGGGGGGGCGGGTTATGTTTTACATACAACAGGTTCCATCTATTTTAATTGTTTGGGAGAATGCTACAATAATGTTTCACTGTGAAGCTCCAGAAATGTTTTGTGAATGATTTCCTATAATTATTTACTGCCATTGAGGTGAGTAAATAATGACCGAACCTTCATTTTTGAGTGAACCTTTCCTTTAAGATGTCACAGGCCACACTAGTGGAGAACCAGTGGTCTAAAACAAGCAAAGACACTGTAACAGTTTGTTAAAGCTCGTTATCAGTCGTTGGGGTTGAATATCCACATTCAGCTTGAGGTCAGGAGTGTGTGTGTGTGTGTGTGTGTGTGTATGAGACAGCCACAGATCGATTTGTGTGTCTCAGCAGCAGCCTCTGACTCAGTGTTGAATGGGTCGGGGAGTCACATGGCTACATGTCAGCAGGCTAGAGGAGGAAACATAATCCTGAGGAGGAAAGGGTGCTGCTATCAGTCGGCGCACGTTGGCCTGAGAGAGAGAGAGTGAGACAACTCGGCTCGAGGAAAGGCTGGACCGAGGCTCGCATGCCATATATCTAACTCTCACTCCTTTTGTTTCCCTGTCTCTCCTTTCCCCCTCTGCTTGCTTTCCTCCTGCTCCCTGACCAGACCCGGCTCTCTCTTCACGGCACAGTTCAGAATTGCACTACAATGTCTGCGGCGGCTTCTCTGCTGTAAGCACACAAAGGTATGATACACAGCTGTCTTTAAATATGTCTTCATCTTTTGTCACCTTTTCTAGCTGTATTATACATCTATGTATTTCTGTTTAATATATTGTCTATTTGATTATTTGCTGATATGCATTAGTCCTCAATTAGAACCAGTTTTTTTCTAATCAATTCCAATTGAACACATTTTCTTAATATCCATTTGGCCTAAGGGGAGATTAATTGACAGGCATAGCAGAGACAATTGTATCAAATCCTAATCTGTTCCTCAGGTTACACAGCAAAATAAAAACTATCAATTCCTGTCCACTTTAATACAAACGTTTTCACTGTTCTAAATCCCCAACTTCTTTAAAAAGGCATGTTGTGGGAAGTGATAGCCCTCAAAATGATGTGGTCAAATCCCAGCTCACAGCGATACAAACATTTCCACAAGTGTTTGCCTTTCTTTCTTATTAAATCACCCTCTGTATTGTGTTCATCATTCTCATGATTTTCTTAATCAACCCCTGCATGTGTCTCCAAAAGTCTCAGAATGTTACAGCATGTTGTTTTTTTCAGATAAAAACGTTAAGGCCACAGATTATCAGTGTCACTTGGATAACAAGGTCCTTTGGAACTGGCATTCTGACAGACTATCTTTTTTTATTTAAATGCAATTCAAGTGTAACCTTAAACTGCGTTTCCTCCCTGTCATTGTCCTGCCTTTGTAAGTACAGGTCTATGTCTGTTGTTTGAGGTTTGGGCATCGTGATCAAGCTCCTATTTCTGGACAGGCACTTTTTATTGGCAGTTTGTCTGTCTTATTGAGCTGTTCCGTAATCATGTCCCTCTTGATAGAGTTTGAACACGGACATATCACTTTGATGATGTATAAGAACCTTTTCACTCCGTCTAACCTCAAAGGTCACATGGGATTACAGTGACATTTTTAATTTACAGATATTGCCTAAAAAACTAAAACTTTGTGTAGTACATTTCAACAACAAAGCATTGAGACACAATTTACAAAGTGTTGAAATATCAAATCAAAACATAAAGTGCAATTTAGAAAATGGATAATTATTTGATTTAACAAAAGACCGCTGCAAATGGAAAAGTCTTTAGCCTGGATTTCAAAGATGTGAGAGTTTCAGCAGACCTTCAGTTCCTAACCTAGATGACCTGACGGGTTCATAACAAAACAGCGGATGCATTTTGGCCCTGAAACTTTCAAGGGCTTCATAAACCCACAGCACTGTTGCTTTTGAAACCAATTCAAAAATGTCTCCACAGTGTCCTAAGTATCTGTCATTGTTCTTTAAGAAAAAATGTACACCTTTGTATCCCTAAAAAAAGCAAGAAAATGCCAATTTTAGGAGAATTTAACATTTAAAAGGTGAGCAAGATGGATTTTTCCAAGTAATGGAAATTTACAGGATACCAAAGTGACTGTCAAGTTTATTTGTACTCTGTGGGACAGATCTATCACCACATCACACATGGTAACAGAGACCAAAAAAAACTCTTGACTTATCACCTTCCTTTAAAGGTGTTATGCAAACAGTAACACTTGGGTGACATTCAGATAAATTTCAGAGTAAATCAATGAAATGAGCCCGTAGATAAACGCAAAAAGGAATTAATCACTGCAATGTTGCCTCAGAAACTGTAAGTAACAGGTTACGCATAGCTGTCAGCTGTCAAGTCACAGGAGATGAATGAATTTTGACGTGCACGCAGGAGAGATTACGTGTAAGTCATCCTTTTAAAATAGTTAAGTGTATGTAATTGAACTTTGTGACGTCTAAGGCTTGTAGTTTCTCCACCACGCAATCCTGCTTGTATCCTCTTGTTGTTCTCTCTCTCTGTAGGGCGGACAGATGTAGATGACAGCTTAATAATGCTTTGTCAGTCTTTGGTAACGTACAATGACACAAGACAGACATTTAGACATCTTGTATTCACCCACATTAACTGAGGTCTGACATTATGGACTCCAGTGTGTCCTTTTTTTTTGTTTGTTTCCAGCTCCTCCTCATAGGCTTTCAGACTGTAGCAGTTGTCTTCTTCCTGTTTTCATACCTACTTCCTCACAGAAAGACAGTTTTCCCAAAGCCTTGCCTGCACACATTCGGTTAAGCTGTGGTCTTGCATGGAAAATCTGATATGGAAGGAGAGAGAAAAAAAAAAAAAATCCACGCTCATCGTAATTTGGGAAAAGTTTGCTAGTCCCTTGCATTCTGGATGAATAGGAAGACTTCATGAACTTATTCTAGGACAGATACAGAGCGTCTTCACTTCCTTGTACACTGTCAGCATTAATCCATAAGTGGCAACTAGTTCCTTTTTATTCAGTCCTGTGGCTGCACCACATTGCAAAAAAAACCCAAAACATGTTTAAATCTATTAGGAGCATGCTTTTAAAAATAATTAAATGAAGACAGTTGCAGTATTTTTGTTCTCTTCTCCTTATCGGTATCTTCATTGGTATCATTACAGAAATGCCCTGAGGTACATAAGCTGGTTCCCATGCTTTTTGCTCAGGATCCCAGGGTTGAGTAACTTTATCCCCTGTGTAGCCAGCCTTGCCTCTTCCTCACTGCTGTGGTCTAGGTTTACTAAGAAAGTAATCCTCACACACACCCAAGCTAACTCCAGTAGACTCCTTTATTGCCATTACTGCACAGGATTTCAAAGCTTTAATGTAGTTAAACAGCTGCTAGTATGTAATTTAGATGTGGTGCAGTGATTACTATTGTGGCAGTGCCAAAATCTTGTGTAGTCTCCTCAGTGTCTCACTTTCTGGTGATGTCTTTGTTCAGTCCACATTTAGAAACAAGATCCAGTGGGTGGTGGTGACCAAACTCCGTTACTTGATGTTAAGTCCAGCTCTCTGTAACTTTCTGCACTTCATTTAATCACTATTATACTTTAATGAAACATACAGCAACTTACTGTCAACAAGGTCACTGATACGACTGTGCTCAGGCTTATCGGTCTTTGATAGCTGCTGTCACAGAGCCAGACTGTCTTTCACAGAGCACATCCTCTTAAATGGGCCAGAAGAAGGCCCTTGTTGACTTTCAAACTGAAGGAAAGAACTGTACTTGATAATTTTCTGTTTTGTTTTTTTTTTTTAAAGAAGTTCATAACCTGTAGAATAGCCTGAAATAACCTGAGAATGATACGTGCTGAGCAAAGATAATTGAATTTCTAGCTCTAATAACTAGAACCTTACCAATATGCATTTTTGGGGGCCAATCCCCTCATTAAGGAGTAAAAGAGTTCAGACATCAGTATATTGTTTGCAGTGGTCTGTCAAATGAGGTTATCAGACATTGGTAACAATGATATATAATGGATTTAGAGTATTTTTCATATTAGTAATGAACAATTAAGTCTTAAGCGCACTCAAACAGTAACCTGCCCCAAGCATCTTTTTCTGCATTGTGTTCTTGTGTTATTTTTTTTTTTTTTTTTTATATTGGCCAATATTGAGACTATACAGTATATACTGATATATCTGTGATAGGCCATTATCACCTGATACTATAATATTGGCCTAGCGATATATCAATCGAACTCTACTAGTAATATTTTTTTATCATAAACCTTGAAAATTAAGAAAAAAAAAAATTAACCACAATGGTTATGACATTCTTGGCTCTCTACTAGACCCGCATGTTATGGTAAAAAATAACAAATTGTGATTGCGATCTGATTAACAGTTACTCAAAATAATTAATTTTGCATCACAATTATCATTTTCACTGAAAAGACTGTTAAAGGTATGGTGATGTTACACTACAAACAAACATGACAACAGTGTGCTGTGCTTGTTCTTCTGCACTATTTATTGTGGCATTGCAAACTAAGTATCAAGGTGCATAATGCCAAATAAACTGTCCAGAGTGTCCTCCGCCTCTTTCAGGTGGAATGAGCATTGATAAACTATGGATTGGAAACTATGGCTCTTATTTTTAAGTTGTAATAAATTTCCCGTTCTCAGGCCAGTGATATTTTAATTCAATATATATATATACTGTAGTATATCAGTGTCATTTGGACAGTGTATTCACAGTTTATCCTTTCAGACCCAACAGTAAATCTTATGAAGACCTAAGCTTTAGTTCAGTACTACAATACCACAGTTTTTTTTTTTTAATAGATCCCTTTTTTTTTTGTTGTAAAAAGAGTTGCTGATTACTTTTCTCTTGATTTACTAGGCCATTGATTGATAAATTATTTCAGTGTTGTCAAAATATATATCTGTAAATGCACTTTTGGATCCTCTTCAATAACATTTTGCCTCTGCAAAGCAACACTAGTTTTTGGCTTCCTTTGGTTTTTCTGTTTGTTGTGTAACAGAGACTCCAAAGTGGTGGAGGGGGTCGAGGTTACTTTAGGTGTGTGCCTCCTCCTATCGAAGGGTCCTCTGCACAGTAGCCCTGTTATCTGTCTCTTATCGGACTCTAATAGTAATCGACATCAAAGCCCAGAGAAATAGAAAAGACTTAGGAGTGTCATGAAATAACTTCTTTTTTTTTTTGGCATTGCTCTTCCTCAAGTGTGCTGTAATCTGTCTGTCTTTTCCCACCGCCAAACAAACATTGGAATTACATTACCGTTATGTCTGGTGTCTCAAAAATGCTTGAAGGCTTTCAAGGAAATCCTTTAACTGTTGATTAGTTCATTAGCAACATGTCATGAAACAGTGTTCGGCAGTGATCTTTGTTGTTTTGTTAGCTTCTCATTTTTGTTAGTGTTACACTGAAAAGCAAAGCACTCTGCGAGGTTAAAGATCCAGACTGTAATATATAAAAACCTATTAAATGGATTTCCACAAAATATTTTAGAGAAACTAATGTTTCAGGGAGGATGAATTGTAATAACTGGTTACTCTTCCTCCAAAGCCACAATTAAAGCAATTTTCTCACATTTGTCTAATATTTTGGTTTAGAATAAATCACCTGTAATAGACATTCCCATAAACCCCAACTGTATTTGTGTTTAGTGCTAATTCGCTAATGCAAGCATCCTAACAAGCTAAAGATGAACACGTAAACATTGTACTTGTGTTAGCATGCTAACATTTGCATTGTGAGCATAGTGGTATTACAATTTTGGAGACAAAGTAATAGGGCATTGAAACACAAATGGCAGGTGGGGTTATTTGGATAGTAGAACTGACAGGATTTGTCGAACCAAAGAAAAAAAATTATCACCTATTTTGATTATTGTTTAATCAATTCAGTCATTTTTCAATCAATAATGTCAAAGATTTGCTCATTTTAAGTTCTTGAATTAAAGGATCTTCTGTTTTTCTTTTTCATTTATGATAAAGAATCTTTGGGTTTGGACTGGTGGTTGGAAAATTAAGAGTTTATAGAAAAAAAGTATAATTATAATAATAATTGGCAGATGAACTGGTAATGAAAATAGTGTTAATGGCTGCCTTTGTTAAAAATAGAGCCCGACCAAGATGCAATTTTTGGGTTTGATACTGATATCAGGCAGTTAAACAAAGTTCTGATATTAATATATCAGCTGATATACACAAAATTCTTTTGCAATGATCCTAAACGAGGCTATCCGTAACAAAGATAAATAATGGAGGCATAATATATTATAAGTATTTTGATATCGGCCAATATTGATAACATTTATGCTGATAGAATAAGTCTTTGATAGGCCAATATCTGTTAGGCTCTAATTAAAACCTGTCTGCTGTTGCTGCTGCCACAACAGCACCAACTAATTTTTGCTGACATATGCCGTATTTGGGATCGTTCTGCTGATGATCTGTCCCAGAAGTTCTTCAGATTCAGTCCAGTTCATCCAGTATAGATGACCTCATTTTCATTTTCAATGTTTGATTTGCGAACTAAAGTACTGAAGCCAACCAGTTAAACAAAACATTATTCTTTAAGACTGCACCTCATATTGGGAGATTACTGGCCCAAGTTACAGTATCTCGTTGCCTTTTTGTCTCATGTTACAAATCTCAAACTCATGTGGCCTAATCCCTAAGTCTGTATTTTTCTCCAGGTTATGCTGCCCAAAAGCTGTCTGAGTCCCAGTGAGAAAGAGAAGGGCTAAAGCCACACCGATTCAGACCAGCTTTCAAGAGCCTCCCCAACAGGGCCTCTGCCGTGGAACCATGAGCAACCCCAAAGCTCCCAAACAGATCATGGCAACGGGTATTCACAGCGTAAGTCCCTACAGCTATACGAAACACATGGCTCAAGTGGAAACCAGGTTAAATGGTATTCCAGGGAAGATTATGTGTACAATAAGCAATTGATGGCTCTCTTTAAGATGTGATTTACAAAATCTAGTCACATCTTAGAACCAATGGTGCATTTTGCCAATTCCCTGGGTACATGGAGTACTTGTAATGTTCAGTATAGTTTTAACAACACTTGAAATCTGCTGCTCGTCATCAATTTCCCCTTTCATTAGAGCCCTGAAAAATTTCAACAATTGAAGCTGTTTCCTTCCTCAAATCAATGGGTTTCTGGTGTTGAAAAAAGAAAAGCATTGAAGTGCAATAAAAAACTTAATGGTGTGGCTGTTGCTGGGATTGATTTGATAAACATGCTGTCCAGGTGTCAGCAGCTCAACAAAGCTACATTCCTCCGCTCAAGAGGTTCTCAACAAGTTCATCGTAGAATAATTAAGATGCTTTAGCAGAACATATCCCAAGCTTAAAGGAAATATCCACCACTTGAAGAATGCAATGGTTACTACGTTCCAGGAACTACACTGGACTGTTAACTAGTTCCCAGAATTGGACCCTTTTTTAAACTATTTTTAAATTTAATTACCCTCCATTCTAATATTGTTTTATATAAAGTAAGGATTTCTGAATAGATCAGAATAGATTTTAACAGTCCAACATAAAATGGGCTCACTGTGCTGTGAGTGGAAATGGTGAATTATAAGTATGGGTACCCTTTCTGACTGACATTTACTGAGCTTTGCCTTTAGATATAATAAAGCAATGCATAAGTCTGTCTAAAGAGCTCCAGCTGCTCCTCAGACTTGCTCATTTGGCAGCCCCAGATCTGCACTGTTGTTCACTGCAACACCATTGTAGGAAATTCTTGCTTTTCCTTAGCTTTGCAATTTTTTTCCCAGCTATTTCCCTTCTGTGTTGTTGCACAACTATGTGCTGCTGCTTTTATCTGCATGTAATGTGGAAGGGGGTTCCTGGCTGGCAACATAAGCACTCTCCAAGTTTGAAATCCAATTCCACCGGCTCAGCCATAGCATGCAGAGAATTTAGGAGGTCGAAGTGAATATATGGCACTAAACTGGTCATCCATTTAAGATGTATAGAGTGACAGAGAAATTGGGGATTTAACTACTTATATCATCTTTTCCCATTTAAATGATTTATTGAAAAATTCTGCTTCTCTGATGTCCATTAATATCACATATACCGGGTACCCAACTCTCCTCTCCCCTCCGGGGTTAGGAGGGGTAAACATAACAAATTTAAAGACCCTTCACCCTCCTGCCCACTTACACATTCTCTCTGGAAAATGACAGAAAATACACAATCCCTTAATCTGGATCCTCACCAAAATTAGTTTGGTTCTTCATTGACCTAAGTGGTTTTTTTAAAGACTGTAATACATAATAACATGCAACAACAACATATAAATGCTTAATAAATTTGCAAAATTATTCACGTGTATCATTCATTTGCAATCGCAAAATAATACAGAATATTGTCACTTAGATTGTTTTGCGACAATCAGGATCATGTGTGACAATGTTTTATTGACTGAATTAACATTTTTTTCTGACTCAACTGCACTGTCAAAAATAAATGCTTATATTACCTGCTTTGTCTCGAAAATAAATTTAAAAAATCATCTCTCACACTTTCATCAAAACACACACAAAAATATTCAACATTATTTAGTTCTACCATTATTTGATCTTAAAGTATTTTCTCAAGAGACAAGTACATTTAAAATAATTTTTGGCAGAACTCCTGGGTTTGCTTCCAGGCAATGAAATATGCATGTGATTTAAAATTGCAATGTATATGCAATGGTCATAAATTAAGTTTAAAACGAAAATGAACTTTGATAACTGAGTGTAAAAGGTGTTGATATTATGTAAGGCTATCTACCGAAGTTCGTAAGCTAACCAGCTAACTCCCCACCATACTGTCCAAAATCCCACTGTGTATGTCTAGAGCTGATAGTTCGATAACTTTTTGTTTCACAAACTATAAAAATGTCCTTCCACATATTGCTTATACAACCACACACTGCCTGAATTCAACTTTTTCTCTTTCATTTTAATAAGACCAGCGGTTTTTGCCATGTCAATTTATTATAAAACACATTCAGATAAAACTCACCAAAACCACCTTGGTTTGTCTTTCCATAATTGCCTCTAGTTTGGCTGAAGTAAAACCTCAATTCAGAGTAACATATGAAATGTTCCATCTCTTCGTGCTTTCTTTTTTTTCTCCCTTTGCATTTGCTAAAGGCCAATATTCTTTCTTTATTACTGTTCATGATCTTGCTGGTCCCTGCTTGCTGTCTCCTGTCTCCCTAGCTGAGTCCTATTCAGAACAGAACAGAACAGCCAGTTCCGAATTGTAAGGCTTACTGAACTCCTTTTTTTTTTTCTCCCCTAGATTTAGCAAAGTAAATGAAAGATTATTCATTATTGTTTATGTAGATTTATAAACCCATATTGATAGGAGTGCTCTGTCTCTAATTGAAGTGTTCCAAAATGATAAGCTGGACACAGGAAAATGGGGATCCATGTGGGTGCATGAGACCATGGGTACCACCAGCTTGTATAGGAGTTTGGCCTGGATGATGGTCACACCAAAGAAGGCCCATCTCTTATTCATTTGATTGGAAATAATGTGGATAACTGGATACTTTACTGCTCTGATTTTTTTTTTCATCTCAAGGCTGTCAGACTGCTCCTCTAAAAAACAAGCATTCAGAGTGTCTAAAATGCAAGGTGTCTCGGGTGCACTGGCAGCAAGCAAAATGCTTACCTCCCTTAGAAAACAACAGCAAAACAATACTTCTGACTGCAAGAAATGCTTTCTGTCTGATCAGCTCTGTACTATACTGTATTCCCAGTATCAAGCTGACCTCCACTGGTCTCAGAGGTTTGGTGTTTTCCTTTGTGCTCAAAATTACACCATCCAAGTTAGCAAACTTACTTCCTTTTAAAATAGGACATAAATGTATTATCTGCTCTCAACCAGGCTCATCCTGCATCAGAATATGGTGCAGCAGAGAAGCAACCTTTTCTAACTTTGAACTCATTAAACTCAAACATAAAGGAGTTCATTGACATGATATTCTGTCATGGCTCCTTAGAATCAGCATGTCTTTATGGCCATTTATTATCAGGAACAATGTTAACTTTCATAAAACATAAAGAGACTGTGGATTAGACGATAACCTGGCTATGATGAGATTTACCAATGACCAAGAGGCTCTATAGAGATAAAAAATGTTTGCTGTAGGACAGCACCTTAGCAGTTATTGGTTGTTCTATTGACTCCAGCTCTACCAAGTTAATCATTATCTACTGCACAATGAGTGTTTGTGCGGGTCTGTGGTCACGGAGAGTTCACATAATCCTGTTTGAATGTTTAAGGGCTAACATTGTGAAACTGGCTAATGTCTTCTTCCTATCTTGGAGACCATGCGACAAAGGCTAACTGACATGGGAAACAGTCCTCCGTGAAAGTGACTGCAGGTTATTGCTTTTACTTTTGCCACTGGAAAAGCAAATACAGCTATCTCGCTATATTTTCGACCTGCACCAATATACCTGTGTGTAATTTGATGGCCTATCTGTATGTGCTTAAGGTGAGTTTAACTCGTCAATAGACAACGCAACACACCATGTGAGTCCCAAGTATGGCGTACTCTCAGTTTCTCTTCTTCTTCTCACCATTGTTATTTGGTGATTACACATTATAGACATTTTCTCAGTCTATACATAGCCTGACTAAATCTTCAGGTAAATTTAACTTTGACACGAACTCAGTAGCTGGTCAATATTCAGTCCAGTTCTTGTGTTTTTGAGACTTCACCACAGCTCATTCACGTTTTATGAGAAACTCATGGTAATAGTTACCACCTAATGTTGTCTTTTTGCCTTACTAGTTGCAGATATGAACCCCTCTAATGTTAATCGTGCTGGGTTTTTTTTTTTTTAATCGTACGTGTGATTTTTATTTTTTTTATTTATTTTTTTTTTTTATATGACAAGGAAGTCCCGTGAGCACCACTCGTCTATAATAAACATGGAGTAAAGTTGATAAACCCGCAGTGCTGCTTGCTCCATTCAAACTGTTTACAAAGGTTTCTTTTTGGTTTCGTCCTCATACATAAAGGTCAGAGTTCAAGATCAGCTGCAGAACAGAGCCTCTGGAGCTGGCAGAGATTCAGTGTTAAGCCGGTCGCATTGCAACAGTAGAAGCAGCGTCTGAACTCTCATTAAATGGAAACTATTTGTGTTCCAGAACAATTTTAATTCATCAAGTAATGGTTTCCCTATTTATTTCCTTGATGAAAGTTACGTCTGACTTATTCCTCATTTTTGTCAGTATGGTGCTGCAAATATGAAGGTAGAGCCTCAAGACCACTGGCTTAGCATAGCACAAAGGCTGCAAGCAGAGAGAAATGGCAAGACTGGCTCAATATCTGAAGCATGAAAACATTAAGTTACAGTTCTGCAGGGGTTATGGGGTTGTTGTGTTTTTTTGATCCGGAGTCCTGGGCCTCTTTTTAAATGAACTATGACGCATGGTCTATAGTCTATGGCTATTTTGTGCATGCTGGTGTCCACTTTACTAATTAAACAGCTCATAATGTGGGCACAAAGTCAGGGTGCAAGGCTCAAAGAGGTTGCATTCAACCATGAATTATTCATAGATTAATCAAACCGCTCAGAGTTTGTATGAGCTGGTTCAAAAGCTTATGTTTTTATCCTGCCTGACTGTTCTAAATTAGGTATGGGATGTCAGCATGGTGTGGTAATCTTACTTAAAAGTTGATAAACAACCTACAGAACAGTGTAAACGTTCCTACACCAATTAATAATTTTAATAATTCTGCTTAAAGCAGCAAGCATCTTGCAATAACGGAGAGTATTATGTTGTTATCATTACTGGCTGTGTAGTGTGTGAAATATGGGTAGCAATGTAATATATGTAATCTGTGTTTATGTGTTGCTTAGTGTGTATCTTTGACATTATCAAGGCAACTACAAGTGCCCAGCGCTGGAATCCAAGGCAGCCTTTCTAGGACATAAACAGTATCGTATTGTTTTGTGTAATTTTGTACCATATCATAACATGACATTGTAGAAGCAATACTTACCATTCTAATGCATCAAATTGTAAATAACCTTGTACCAGTAGCTCTTCCTCTTCTTCCTATAATACATGTCAGGTTCAGACAGTATAACTGAATTACCTCATTGTTAGAACTTGCCACTGTGCAGCATTTAGAAGACTATTTTAAAAGTCAGAAAATGACACAGCAGGTAAGCTCCAGCTGCAGGCATTGGGGGCAGGGCTGAAGTACCACATTCATAGATCCCCACAACCTAGATGAGGCAAAGGTGAAGAATTATTTCCAAACCATTTTAAGGGATTTTTTTTTTTCATGAAAAAAAATCAAAACATGTAATTTCACTAAATAAAATTATGTTTATAATCAATGGCTGGAAAAGATCTTCAAATGCAGAGAAGGAGGGCTGCTGCACATCCCTGTTTGTGAAATGAGTTGATGATTTCACAGGTCATGGATCGGTTTTGATTCTAATAGCAGGATGCAAATGGGTAAAGTAATACTGCATTGGTGAGGAAAATATTAATTACTTAACTGCAGCGTAGTTGCTGCATTCAGCCAAAATGGGGCAATTTATTAACAGAAAGCAATGATTCAACATGTTAGGTCAGATGAGGAAACTTGAACCACTAGCAACTAGCAGCAGGTTCGCTTCCCTGGCAAAGAATGTGCTGAGCTGTTTTTTTTTTTCTCTCTTTTTTTCTGCAGGGATTGAACAAACAAATATGAGGTGTAAATCAGTGAGTTCTGATATTCTGCTACTTTTGTTCAGAACTGTTTCACCTTTTTTTCCAGTCTTTATGAAAAGTACACCACAGCTAGCTATAGCTTCATATTTACGTATTGGGGTACAGACCTTCTAAATGTCAGCAAAAATACAGAAAGATGCATTTTACAACATTGTTATGATTGGAATGACCTATGAGACCTCATCTCAGGTTTGAAAATTAGTTTCATTTTAAGTTTTTAAGGCCTGAAAGTGTATTGAAATATTTTCTAGAGCTGCCAGCATTAGTGGATTCATTGTTTTCTTTGACACCACTGGTCACCCGTGTGAGCACCTATTGGTGTCGACCAAAACAAGCTATGTTCTCCCATTTCCATGCATACACTGTAACGGTGAACTTTGACATTATAGTGCAACCATATCAGTGACTTCTGGCGAGACAGCTGCTCTCTGTGAGTCGGTCTTAAAATTTAGAATAGAACATAAGTTCAGGCCCCCTCCTACCTATCATCATTATCAATTGCTTTTCTCAGCTCCTGTGCTACTTGTGATGTGTAAGCAGCTACTGCTTATGCTCTAACTCATCAGTTTATCAGTTGGACGTCCTCAATTTATATAAAACTGAGGCATAACTATGTCAGGCAAAGTATTTTTTCCCCTGCGTCTGGCTTCTGAAAACCCTGTCTGTGTAAATGACACTGACTGCTGAGATTGCATTTTGCAGTGCGAAAAGGGCACGGAACAGGAAACGCAACAATTGGAGGCATATTTTCCATACTCATAGGAGTCTGTATCACAGTACTGACTTATCCCTATATTTGGTGTTTAGCATCTACACATGTTCCTTTTAATTGATGATGTAATAGGAAGTGCTTGCATAATTTGACATCCCTAAGAGAAACTAGGTTAAAGGCCTCTGGCTTCCTCAGAAAGTCAGGTTGTGTTGTGCAGACTAATGTTAAAATAGATTCATCAGCATTTCCTCCCCTCACGTCCAAGTGCTGATGGTGTGGGATTTGAGCCTACCTCACATGACGCAGTTAATCTCCTGTGCAGTCTCCGCACACTGACGTGTGTCCGCCTCTGGCAGTGTACAGAACACCTGCTGCACTTGGATGCCACCTTTTAAAACTTTATGAACAATGTGGCTTCACATGAGTAACTCTTTTACTCGCTGGTATTTTATTTAGACTTATCAACAAATCCAAATAGATCTAGGCTAATGATTATTTTATTTTTATTTTAATGATTATTTTGTGGTTAATATTGCACCTGCATGCTATAACTGATTTATGTGTAAAATTTTTTCAGAACTTTGGAAATGTCTCAACGATTAATAGCTAAGTTGGCATGAACTGCGTTTTTTTTATTCATGTGTTGAATTGTTACAACTTAGTTATATTCACCTGCACACAAATGACATTCCTCTCAGCTGCAGCACGGCTTCTTTCTTTTGCTAGCAAGTGTTAGTAAGCTCTATTGTTGATAACACTCATGCTTACATGTTAGCAGTTAGCTCAAACCACTGCTCTGCTCTGACTTAGGTAGCCTCATGGTGCTCCATAGGTTGTTAATTCAAGCAAAACAATTGTATTCCCTCTGTTTCTTTTCCTCACAGTTACATTTGTCTGACCTGGCATTCTGTGTGAGACATTGGGTGTAAAATTTCAAACACTTTTAAATTGAATGATGAAATGCTATTCGTCCTCTGCAAATATTTAACTCAGTCACTTGTAATGTGGCATATTGTAATCAGTTTTGACCGTTCTGCCACACCCAGCACTGTAGCCACATTTCAATCCATCATTTTTCATAACATGTCCTCGGTCATTGATAAAATTGCAGGATGTAAAGATCCTATGCACATACTTGGACTGTAAAGGCACTTTGTCTCAAGCACCTCGGTCAATATTTAGTCTTCATGTGGCTGATCTGAGGTTTTGTCCCTGGCTGCTCAAACAGTTCTTTTGCTCTCAGACTGCATTTGTCCTCAAAGCAATAATGAGAGTTCGTTTGTTCTGCTGAGGTGCAACGAGCAGGTTTGATGCTCTGATTGGGGCATCGCAAGGCTTTAATGAATTGACTCCAGTCAAAAAAATCTGAATACTTTCTTCGTCTGAACAGCTTTGTTTTTCCTTCTGCTCCCCTCAGCTTGTTTTTGCACATCGTTTCAATTTTTTCACCTCTTTGAGAATCCCTCACACTTTGCTCCCACCTCTGTGGATTCACTGTGAAACCACGATATGAATGAGAGCTCTGTAAAAATAAACTGCTGGATAATATAGCAACACACATCTGGATTGGATGAGCCTGGCTTTGGAACAAACTGAACATGTCGGCACTGAGATAGTGACGTGGATGTGGGGAGATAAAAAGGACCTTTTTTTTATGAGTTGACTCCAAAAAAAAAAAGGGGGAAAAAAGTGACCTATTTTTGAAATAGACTATTTTTGATTTTGAGAGACAGTGGAAGTCTGCTCTGCTACTTTTTTGGTTCTTTGAAGTACTGAATTGTCTCCAGCAAATTGTTGTGGAGGTCCCTGAGGTCAGTGTATACTTTTTTTTTTTTCATCTCTATGGAAAAAAGAATCTATATGAGGAATTTGGGTCAATACTCAATGTGTGCAACGTGCGGACACATCCCTTCTTTTTATCTTGAGTCTCATCTTGTCCACAGTTGAGTGTAGGGTTTTCTGTTTCTGTCGCCTGCATGTGGCATATAGGAACAGGTCAAAGTGAAGCCAACAGTGATCATGTGGGCCAGGAGAGTCAGTTTTTTCACACTGTCTTTGGATGTGTTTTGATTAAGAACATCTGAAGCTATATGCACACACACATTTAGGGTGAACTGTTGTTACTTGGGCTCAATAAATGTGGAAATGTGTTCAAAGCGGAACAAATAAAGTGCCAAATCTGGTTTGCATCACACCTTCATGTAGCCTCTAGTTTGTGTTCTGTATGTGATGTTGACTGAAGCGGAGAGAGTTAAGGTCAGAAGGGTTCTTGATGCCTTTCGTCACACTTTTTTAAAAAGAGTTTGCAGTGTTGAAAAGGGTATTTCTCTACTTTAAAGGTACCAGTACCAAAACCAGAATGCAAATTTACATCAGTATGATAATATATATTAAATTATTGGACTGTATACCCATATTTTTATGAACTTCTTCATCTGAATTTTTACTGTTTACAGCAGAAGCTTGAGATGGAGGTTATTTGAATTACTTCTTATACAGTTAAATAGTTTAGTCCTTTGGGGGCATGAGATGACACAAAATGTTTCCCTCTAATATTTTCCTCATTTGTAAAATACTTGATAGTTTGACCATTTTTGAGAACACACCCTTATTTGGAAGAAACCATCTGAAACAATTGCAGAAATACTAGAAGGGGCCCCAAATAGAAATTGCTTTATTAAAAAGCTCACTAAATGTTTGCATTTACAGGAGCAGTTTTATAAATCAGATTCAATCCATAATTTAGATAAATGTAGTGACAAGTATTTTACAATAACATTTTGAGATACATGAACTTAAGTGTAGTCCTTTGGTAAGTAGTCTACGAAGTACATTCTGTTAGTAGTCTGCTGTTCATAAAATGACAGTGTGAGGCCAGAACCTAACCAGGAGGAGAGGGGAGTAATTGTATATCATCACGTGCTTTCTGTAACTCCCTGCATGGCTGCAGAAGACTTTATGTATGATTGACATGTTAGTTATCCTGAGGCCACTTGAGGGAGCATGACTTTTGGCCTACGAGTTGTGTTGCAGGAAGGGTTGGCAGCAGGATCAGAGGCCTCTGGGCAGTAGTCATGGCAACATTATTGTGAGGTTGCCTGCAGCACGATCCTGTTAGCTACAGTAGACCCACTTGGTGTGTCGCTCCAACTAATCCTTAACAAAACATCCCCCCCAGCTGAGCAGGCCGCAGCAGGGCACGGGATCCTGCTGCAAAAAAACATAATTCCACATGATTGTGGAAAAAGAGTAACTCATCAATGCACATGGCTATTATTTCCAATTTGAGGTTAATTTTCAGGAAGGCATGTATGAGAAGGCTAGTCATGTGACAGATTGGTTGTATTTGAGGAACCACAGCTCCCCCTAGTGTTTTGATTGAAAACCCATGCTACACACTAGTTCCAAGCAGGTTTTGAATCTGTAGTATAATCACACTATATAGCTACCAAAGGTTGACTCACACAAAAGTGAGTGTGAAAACTGAATAATTAAATTTTTGAGTGTGCTGTTGGAGGATTCTCCAATAATGCAATGCACAAAGAAAAAAGAGGCTATCACAGCTGGAAAGTAAAATGAACAGACATGAAGACATGGTTCCCGAAAAGGGGTAAGATAGGACTTTTTTAATCTACATGGGCAAATTCCTGTTTGCCGCAGCTCCAAGACACAGGAATAGTAAAACTTAGTCTTACCAATATTATAGATTTGGTTCCGATCCTCACATTAGGTAGGAAAAAAGATTCTGATATATGGGCCAATATCTATCGATCTATCCGGAACCCCCTTAAGTTCTGCAAACAGCTGTTATATAATAGGCATGAGTGACTCATGGGCATGTTTATATGAGTTACTATGAAAAGTAAATGGTGGAGTAATTGTGTACTGACTTAATTATCCAGCAACGTATTTTACAAGTTAGCCTTTTCCCATGAAAACATCATTTGACTTTTAATTTCATATTTTGTACACTTTGCTGTTTTTCATTTTCCAAAATGCACAGTGTCACGGGTATTTACTGGTATCAGTCAAATGAGTGTTGAATTTTTTAACTTCAGCTGTGGTCACAAAATGTTTATTTAGACAGGGGTGGTCATGGGGTTGCAAAGTGGACATCAAATGGCCACTTTGCTGGGCTGAGGTAGGACTTATAAAATAATGCTACAGCACTATAAAACAAAATGAATTATAATAAGGCATATTGAAGATTAATAATGCAGATTCCAATATTCATGTGATGTGCCAATTTTAATTGATTTTGTCAGTCAACTTGGTCGGATTTTAGAAAGAACAGCAACAAGAATAGGGTATAGAATAAAATGAAAAGAAAAAAACAAAAATTAAGATTATATACACTATACACACCGTTTATGTTTTGCTTAAATAATTTAAATAACAAACATGGTATTTATATATACAAATCCAGAAATTTACAAAAATATAAATGTGTTTAACAAAAATAATATTCTCTCACTTGATTAGGTAATTAGCTTAATGAAGCATTTTGTTTAACTTTGCATCATGCAGATATTGTATAATTTTTCATTGGTATTAAACATTTATTTCATTTAGCATGTTGATTTCTTAGAAAGTCTAACCAAATCAGTATGCAGTCATCATATAGTATGGACTTTGGAAATGGCATTGGCTTTTGAAAACAAAATAAAGTTCTGCAATAAAATGATCTACAATATGCATTTTCTGTGACAATAAATCATTTATTTTAAAATTATATGATTTTACATGTGTATGATTTTAATTAGTATTCCATATCTCAGTAAATTAGTTTCTGTCTTGTAATACTACTGAACATTTTGTATCTATACATTTGTGGCATTAATTTTGCTGCTTTAATGTGTCTTTTCATTTGTTGTTTGTGTTGCAGCCAGAGACGCCTGCTGCCTCGTCTCCTCGGCCTGAAGAGGAGGATGATGGCGACCTGAACAAAGCTTTGGGCGTCCAGCGCTTTCAACAGATCCTCAGCCCTGCTGCTGTGGTACCTGATGAGCAGCACCACAACTACCATGAGGAGGACATCGAATGTAAGCATATTGTCTCCTCCTTGTTTGTTCAGTGTCTTTAAACAGTGAGAAAGCCAGGGAACTGACTAGCACTTTTACCATGTATTTAAATGTCAAAACAATATGTTTCACAACTCTGACTCCTCTCCAGACCACCGTCACTCCTCTCACCACATTCATCGACCTCTGTCCAAGCTGCCCTCTGAGGGCCGCAGGAAGAAGAGCAGCAAGAAAAGGAGAAAGGACAAAGACCACAAAAGCAGCCTTGCTCCTAGTGGCCCCCTAGAGGAGGGAGAGGATGATGAGGAAGAGGAAGACGAGGAGGTGACGGAGGCAGCTTCCACTCCAGCTGAGCCAGAGAGAGTCAAAGATGTGGAGGTAATCTCTAAACTTCATAATAATCTTTGAGTGAATCTGTGAGTGAGTAAAAATGCAATTTTGGGGAGCGACGTCTGTATTGAAATAAACATTTGTGTATATTTGCACCAAAACCCGGGCTGCAGTTAAAAAGCCGCCGCTGATTATTGACTTGACAATTAATTTCGCCTATAAAATACCAGAAAATAAGCACTTCATAATCATTGTAGTGATGTTTTTCTTTGGTTTACAAATTACAAACCCCCAAATATCCAGTTCTCATCACATAAAACATGAATAGAATGAGCTAACAAAATTAAGAAAATATTTTACAGCAATGATCCTTCATACTTAATCAAGGGAAAATGTGTATAACAAGACAAGGAGATGGCAAAGTACTCCTATGTTGCACTAGAAATATTTATATATTTATAAGAAATTCTACTAGATCTAATTACTATTTTTGTTATAAATCGCTGTCAACAACTGAATCTACCTCCCAAAACTCAAGTTATCATTACATCTCAAGAAGCTTTTATTGCATTAAGTCCTGCAAATACTCAGCTCTTCTTAATGAATGCATAACTTAATTAAGCTGCACCAGAATGTGTTGTATGTATTTATAAACAGTCCAGGTAAAATGAAAATGGCTGAAAATCTAGGTGTAACAGACAGTTACTGTGACTATTGCATTAAGATGTGGGTGAATGAGTGTACGGTCCTGTTGAAACATTACCATATTTTCCTCTATGAATATTTTAGCACAGTCTTTATCATTAATTGAGATTTAACCTGATCATAATTTGACTGAATTCTATCACTGTTGCTAAATCAGTGGAATGTAATTGTTTGTAATTGTTGTGCCATCATTGGATACATACATATATATATTTATATTTTTAACTTCCTATAGGCTATAATCCCTGATATATGAAGTAAACAAAAGTAACAAGTAAACAAAATTGTTATAATTTTTCATTTCAAGTTCCTTCTTTTCACTAAAGCACAATGGGCTGTTATACCAGTATTAATCTGAAGTTGTTGTTTTAAATTTGGGGTTTATTGTCTGCCACAGAAGCATTGCGCTCATGCTCTGTGTTTCCTCCGCAGTTCTTTCTTTCGGATGAAGACCATGTGGCAAAACATAGCGAAGACAGTCCTCAGTCACCCCGCAAGCTGAATATCGTGCCACATTCTGGGGAGGGGGTGGATACTGAAGATGGATCCTCCACAGAGTGAGTTCCTCCAGTTCTAGTTTGACTGAATTAAAAGACGACGCCAGTTTATAGTCATGGAGATGGTTGCAATAACACATTTTTGCTATGTTGCTGAAATACTCACGAAGATGCTCTGTGATTGGTGATTGGCCAGTGAGGTTCACACTGTACGTTACCAAGTCTCAGACATTAAGTGGGCCTGCTGAGCATGATCTGATTGAACCGAGTGATCCATTCCTCACAGACACATATATCACCTGTCGCTCTGGACGACACAGTACACCTCAGGAGCCCCAGGCTGCCCGCTAGGGCATTTACTTTTCCGCTTTGTTAGCGGCTAATCCAAGCTAGAATGAAGCTGCATACAAACCTTTTTGCTTGCTTTCGGTGGATTGGACAGCAACCTAATTAACAGAGGATTTGTTTTACTAAAAAACCTGATACAAAAGAAAAGTTTCACAGTTGTGAATTGCTGTGGACATCTGACATTTAAAGAACGGTGAGTTCATTATGCTTGTTCCAACAGTTTTTTGTGAAGGATTTGTATTGGTCCTGCATCTTTTCTTGTTATATCTACTTTTAGAGGGGGTTATTAATTGTGTCCTTGAGCCATCGTTACATTGTTCCAGTACAAGGGTCATCACGCTTAGCAAGTCTGCGAGACGCATCAGTACATTTCTTCAAGCTTATGGAATGACATACTCTTGGAGTTTTAAATTTCTGACTTAGAAACTATTTTCATTTACCACTCATTCATTGACCAGAAATTATTGCCCATGATATTTCCAGTAGAATATAGTGAAATAGTTATATCATATCATTGTCCAGTGCATTTGACACTTTGCTTTCTAGAAAATATAGCTTCCCATTTCACATGGCACCTTAACACTATACTCCTGAGAGATTAAAAAAAACAAAACTTTTTTATTTAATTACCATGCACATAGATTTAATTCTTGAAAAGAAATTAGTCCCCAGAAATAATCTGCTGAACTTTATGGGAAACTACGATTGCAAAGGATTGCACTTCAGATGGAATTTGACTCTGACTACTGCTTATGCGAGAACCATAGTTGCAACACAACTTCTGAGTTATCAACTTAAACAATCAGCACAAACAGGTCTTATATCTGCAATAAAAGATATGGAAGCTAATATTGTTACCAATCAGAGGAAAATTAATGCCCAATTAAAATCCTTATATGAAAACTTGCACACCTCAGAAGCTAATGACCAGAAAACAGTAGGGAATTTCTTAGAGGAACTGGAAATAACATCCCTGAATGAATCTCACAAATCCAATTTGGAATGGAACATAACTCTTGATTCACCCATAAATTACTACCATTATTGTCAAAGATTTTAAAAAGGTCCAGGACAAGAAGGCTCTCCCCCAAACAATGACTCAGGCATTTATTTTAGTATTAATTTAAAAAAAGAATAAAGATCCATTGATGTGTGAATCATATTGCCTAATCCGCCTATTGTGTTACCACTACAAGATTCTGACTAGGGTCAAAGCAAGACATGAGAAAATCTTGCCTAATTTAATACACTAAGACCAGTCAGGATTTATCATTAGTAGACAGATATCAAGCAACCTTCACTGTGTATTTAATGTTATTTATCAATTCGAAAATACCAAAGTTTGACAGGACTTAATATAATTACCTGGTTGATGCACTGCAGGGGTTTGGGTTTGGGTTCTTTTTGTTAATGGAATAAAATTTCATATACAGCACCCCAATCCAGTACGAACAAATAATATGGTTTCTAGCTATTTTCCCCTTTGCCATGGGATCAGACAAGAGTCTACCTTGAGCCTCCAGTTGTTTGATATTACCATCAAACCCCTGTAAATGATGTTGTAAGAAACCACTGGTTTGGTTGGAATTCAGAGGAAGGTACAACTACTTACATTATTGTTATATGCTGATGACCTTCACCTCTTCCTCTCCGACCCAAATGCCACCATACCAATTGCTCTAAATCTTAATAACAAATTTGGTTGTGTCTCAGGTTATAAGTTAAACTTATCTAAAAGTGCTTTTTTTTCCTATAAAAATTTAAGCACGTCACATGTAATTTGGGAACCTACCATTTTCTGTGTATGCGTCACTTCAAAATATAAAGATTTAGTTGGAAAAAACTTTAAAACTGGCCAAGTTAAGGCCAAACAGGACATGGAGAGATGGTCCACCCTCCCCTTATCGCTTGATGGTAGTATTGATTCAGTAAAAGTAGCATTCATGCCTAGAATTCTATTTCTGTTTCAAGTTATTCCAGGTTTTATTCCTAAATCCCCTTTTAAGGAATTGAACAGATTGCCATCCGTCTTTATCTGGGATAAAATTGTACCTCAGATCAGAGAAGAATACCTAGAAAGACACAGGGAGGAGGGTGGAAGCCTATCTTGGCAAAATGATTTGGTTTGGCACCCATCTTTTGGGTTTTGGCATAGGTGAGGAATAGAATGTGTGAAGGATTTTTTTAAAGAATGACATTTTGTTTCATTAGAACAATTAAGGAAAGATTTTAATTCCTAAATCAAACTTCACAATTATGTCAAAACACACTTCTCTCTGACAAATCTACAGACTGCCAGAGTGGAAGACTGTCTAAATGTATATCCAGTGGATAGTAGGAGGAGGAACTGGAAATCACTGTTTCAGACACAAGCTGGCAGACCTTTTCTTTTATGTGCAAAGTGATGTGCCATCTCAGACTTGAACTGCTTAGGTACACTGCCCAGGGCTCCATCCAGAAGTGTCATAAGTGAGAAGGAGTTCTCATCCTATACACACACAACCGCATATACTGTATATGTGTGTTTGTGTGTATGTATGTATATGTATACATTTGTATTGTATATTTATTTTTATATACTGAGGACAATGCCAATGTTGTAAGTTGTTGTAAAAATCAATAAAAATATTTTAACAATAATTAAGTACTTTCTTATGCATTTGGACTTAAAATGAGAAATGCTAGCATTTGGGAGCAGCATTACAGGATCTAAAGAAACAGTAGTAAAGGAGCAATAAGTTGCTAAAAATGAATAATATTTATATGCTTTCTCTGTAGTAAGACCACCTCACCAGACATTTCCAGCCCCCCTCCTCTGCCTGTTCCATCTGAGCACACAGCGCTTGCCCGGGTCACCTCCGCCAGTCGCAACTACGATCTGCAAGAGCGCCGACGCACGGGCAACATGACGGGTGCCGAGCAGGCCAAGTATCAACGGATCCCTACTGATGAGAGCGAGGCTCAAACACTGGCGTCTGCTGACTTGGATGGCATTAAGAGTGAGTACAGATGAATTCTCACTCACAGTTGCTTTGAGGGCTTTGGTACTACATATGGATGATGGGGACACTGCTAGACTGGTACAATAGATTTTGTAAACCCCGTAAAGCTGTATTGTGTCATCGTTGATGAAAGGAATCTGTTTTTGTGCTTAAAGGTGCAATTTGTAAGATCCAGCCATAATTAACCTAATGTTAAGAAACACATTGCTGACATTATGTCAAAGACATAAAGAAAGTGGTTCTGTTCCTTGCTTGATTTCCAGCCATGTTCAGGCTTTCGCCCCACTGCCTATGGTTACTGCCCCTGTGATGCGCCATTTAGGCAAGGAGCACAATGGGGTTAAGTTTTCTGGGGTGCAGCTACTATGGTGGGTTCATGATGGCGAGCAATATTCACATTCATCATAGTATCAACAACCAGATTTTATTTTGAACCAAAATACTCACTGTAATCCTCCAAAAGCAAAAGAGTGCCTTATTCCGTAATGAAAAAACAATAGCGAAGACGGATGAATAATGCAAATTTGGGGCGAGCCGATCATTGGACCTATTTAGGTGCCTGCTCCGAGGTATGTAGGACCACTAGCTCCGGTGTTAAATAAGCTAGCAGTGACTATATCTGCAACCAAAGATAATTAAACAGCTCAACATGACTAGAGCAGACAGACCAGTGAGTAGCAGTGGACATTTTCTCTGGCGAGATGCTGCCCTCTATATTTTTAGATATACCTTTAAATTCTCAACATATTTTACAAATTGCTCCTTTAAATATGCTGTTATCTCTATTTTGACATTACCACAATGAATCGCATCTGCTTTTATGTGTCAGGAGTCTCTTAGAATGATGAAAACAACCCACCTAAGACTAATGCTGCAATTCCTTTCAGCTCAGCGTGTTTCTTAATTTGGTTTTACAGCTCGCAAATTAATGCATTCCTACAGCACCTTTCAACTGTCTCCTCAAAGCACTTTTTACAACACTTGCCACATTCACCCAGTCACACACCAATAACTATGCTCTAAGGATTTGCCTCAATGTAATCAAGTTTTCTTCAGAATATGTTTGGTGTCTTCTGTGTAGTTTTACATTTTGAAATTTAGCCCAGAAACATCAGGGCGAGAGCTGAGGCCCATTGTGAGTCGTATCTTTGCTGTAGTCGGCTCCCTGCTGCCCTGTGATGTTCCCCGCCCCCGGCCCAGTGTGGGGTTGTGTTCAGGGCCGGCGAGATTTACGTCAGGGAGCCGACCCCTCAGCAGAGAGCAGCAGCTTATCAGAGAGTGTGGCAGACAGGCCCATGTTATTAAATTAGCCGTTCCCGCTGTCAGCTGAGGCCCCTGGACTGGGGCCCGAGCCAACATGGTGGCTAATTGTGAAACCCAATCTTCAGTTCACAACCTTTTAATCATTAGTGGAATGAAACAAGGGGAAGAGTTAAGTGGACTCGAAGGCCAAATTAGAGGCTGTGGACAAAGGTATGGGCTGACATTGTTCAGATATTTGGTCATTATGGAGCTTAGTGACACGTAGTCAAGCCTCCCAACATGTTCATCACCACTTATTCCCGCATCTTCTTTTATCTGCTTCCCGCCACTCTAAATCATCCTGGGAAAGTGTCTCTGTCTCTGGCTGCTGCTCAACACTCGGAATTATTAGATCACTGTCCCTCCCCTTTTGTCTGACGTGAGATAATTACAACCTCTGCTCACTGATGCATTCTAATAGTTTCGGCCCCCACGGGGTCAGGCGCCGGTCAAGAAATGGCAACTTTTTCCAAATTCGTCAAAATCTGTGCAAGTTGCGCACCACATGTTGATTAGCGAGGAGACACGTAGTCTGGACGGCACATGCCAGCACTTACCCGACGCCCACCACGGATCCTCCTCTTTGCTTCAGGAGTTGCAGTCATCATTTCACTCTTCACCAAATTTCACTCAGACGTCATGGTTGGATTTGAACCGCAGGAGTCAGCAAGAAGGAACTTCTTGAAACAATTGGCACGTTTTTTGTTTTTTTTTAAATGAGGTGAAACATTGATGACGAATCATAAAAGTTTCAGTGTTTGTTTCACGACAGGATGTGGAAGCTGTAATAAAGGTAAGACGTCAGGTACTCTTGAAAGGTCTCTCATTGTGTTTATTGAAGAATCATTATTTTTAAATGTAAATGTGATTTGGAAAGAGTAGTTCATTTGCTTTATAGTGCCATTTTTTTTTTTTGTTGTTGTTTTTAACAAATTTTTGTGGGACAGTTGAAATTTTTTGCCAGAGCGTTCACTGATCTTTGAACTTAATTCTTGCTCTCATTGTTGTGTCGCATCTCTGTCGTCAATTTTCTCTTCTCACATAGTTTTCAGTCTCTATAAAGCTGCCAGCCAGAGTAACTCTACTTTCTGCTGAAGGACCACAGAACAGAAAGCAAAGTGGCCTTAACCCGCTGTGACTTGGGGGTGCGAGGGCTGCAGATATAAGACAAATGTTGTCTATGTGTAAAATTTAAGTTCCACTTGGATATTATATTTATTGAGTCATCCCACCCTCCCTCTTCTCCTCCTCCTCTTCTTTTCTTGTCCTCCAGGTCATCGTTTTGAAGATGTCCCCGGCGTACGCAGACACCTGGTCAGAAAGAGCACCAAGGGACAAGTGGTGCATATCGGCAAGGACCACAAAGAGCCGACCACCCGTAGCCGCAAGCACGACCGAACCCCACACGAGGTGAGACATCACAGCAGGATGGCCAAGAGTGTGGCCCACAGGACTACCGGGTAGAATATTTAAGTTTGACAACGACCAAATAGAAAACCTATGAGTAATGAATCAATTAATGGGGTTAAAAAAAACAAACACTTTTCAGTCCTTTCTAACAAACATGACAAATGTCTTTGAGTTATAAAATATATCAAATTTAGTGTTGAAACTTGTTGACTTTATGAATCATTAGTTACTTATTATATATAAGCCTGCGTAAATTGAAATTGTTAAAAATTTCAATCATAATTCCCCAGGGAATATGTGATTACTCAGAAGAGCTTGTTTTATTCAATAAAAGCCAGAAAAATTAGTTCAAAATCTGTTGGTTAGTTGTTTAATCAATCAAATTATGTACTAGTATTATTCAACTAAACTAAATACTGCTGGCACTTCGACATGTTTTGTCATTTATAGATTTCATGAAATTCTTAACTTGTTTATGTTTTCAGATGCTGTGAGTTATTTGTTTACCTCAGGAATGTTTGTCAACAGAAGAGAGATAAAACAGGTGTACAGCTGTGGCAGTAGTTCAAATGAAAAACCTGTCATTTGTATAGAGCTTTTTAAATTTACTTGTATTTGAGGATGTTTTTTTCGAAGAAAAAAAGTGCCACTGCTGTGAAATAATTTATTATTTTCTGCTTGATACTTTGTTTAATTGCCCCTTTCTCAATTACCAATAAATCATAGTAAATCCTGGGAGATGTTTTTCCTCATTCCCCCTCTCAGATGACTTATCGGCGCGTCTCTTTTGAGGAAGGGACAGGGAGGGAGGGACACAATTAAAAATGAATGAATGAGCTCTTTTCTTTCACACATGGATGGGAAAAAAGAGGGGGGAGAGGGGCTCAGGTAACCAGACACTGGGAGCACCTGAGAGAGCGAGCACTATGTTTTATTAACACACACACATTCCCATAAGCCCCCTGAGCCCCCCAGCAGCCCGAGTAAACAACAGGTCTGTGGGAAGAGAAAAAGTTACCTGTGGGCATGTGTGTCAGAGCGAGGATTACGTCCTCTGCGCCACTCCTAGTATCGATGTTTGAGTCCTCTCCTGCGCCGTCTCGCTCCTGCAGTCGTTACCGGTGGTTCTGTACCACACCGTGTCTCGGCCAGGAGGCGTACTGCTGGATTCGGACTCTGTTCAGATGGCTCGGTACCAGAAGGTGAGACTAGGTGACCGACCAGAGTCAGGTTTGACGTGAGTGAGGCACAGGCATGCAGCGGGTGTGTATTTTAGCAAAAAAAAATAAAATTAAGGATTTTCCAGCCTGATTTTTTTTTTTGTCCCTCATGACTGACCAGCATGGAGTTCAATTAATAACCTGTTAATATCTGATGCACAGGAGATTATAGCTTCTCCTCAGTCTTCACAGTAAGTTGCTTTTTCTATGGGATACTAACTTGACAGGTTTTCTCTTTTGTGTGCTGAATAAATTAAAATCACTCGGTATACTGGTAAGCATTGAGTCTGTTTTCTGTTGTTATCAGTAGAGTGGTTATTGGCCTGGCTGATTATTGGATCTGATATTCTGCATTTTTTCCAAATTTCTGATTGTGTTTTTTTTTTTTTTTTTTTACCTGATTGCTGATAAAATTAATTAATTAAAAATATATTCACCATAATATTAGCAATATGTGAGAGAATACCATGTGAGTAAATAAAGTTATAAAATAGGTGTTATAAACAAATAATTTAACATACAAGTACCTCAAAATTGTTCTTAAATACAGTATCTGGTTACATTCCACCAGTAGTTATTCTTAACATTGAGATTTTTTTTTTCATTTACATTGCAAATGTTTATCAGTTTCAAATATCAGTTATTGGTCTCCTTGATTACTAATATTAGTATCGGCCTTGAAAAAGAAGGTTGATCCCTCATTGACACGCAGGTTTTTGCAGAAGATTGAGTGTATGAATGGGCAAAGTATGACGTGCTGTTAAGGCTGAAGGTGCATGTTGTTTTGTGTGGAGATTATGGGTTCCGTATCTCACCTCCACCTGCACATGTTCCTGTGTGATGTTTCCAGGTGTTTGTTGAGCTGAATGAGCTGACTATGGACAAGAACCAGGAGATGCAGTGGAAGGAGACAGCGCGATGGATCAAGTTTGAGGAAGATGTGGAGGAGGAGACCGACCGCTGGGGGAAACCTCATGTGGCCTCGCTGTCTTTCCGCAGTTTGCTGGAGCTCAGAAAGACCATCTCACACGGTAGGAAACAAGAGTCGAGTTCATATTGGGCACGACCTAAACGTCTGCAGTGTGTAGAGTACTGAGCTCTGTATGTGTGTGTGTGTGTGTCCATAGGTGCAGTGCTGCTGGACCTGGACCAGAAGACCCTGCCTGGCATTGCCCACCAGGTGGTGGAGCAGATGATCATTTCTGACCAGATCAAAGCTGAGGACCGAGCCAACGTCCTGAGGGCCCTGCTGCTGAAACACAGGTGACTTACAACACCAGAATGCTGCAAAAAAAGCAGTCATTGCCATTTAAGGAGGGATTCAGTGACATTGCTTCAGGAATTTCAGATTACTTTCTTTCTTCCAAGAGAAAGAGAGGCTCATTTTAAATTTATGAGGCAGTGTGATGCTTAGACAGCTTTGAAGAACTTTTTTACAGTCTTTAAAGATCTAATAATCAACATTTTCTATATTAAAAAGTCAGAAAATAATTAGACCTTTAATAACCTCAAATCCCCCAAAATTTTATGTTGTATGAATTTGGCAAACATTACTAAACACATTGTGAATAAAATATTACCTCCTATGTTAACAATTCTACCCGAGTCACGTCAGGTAGATTTTCATCAGCAGTTGTTTAATTAAGGGCCAGGACACACACAGCCAATGATTCTGCCATTCAGATCATCTGTGAGCATCTGTCACCTGAGTGTTTTTGGTGTTTCGGCATTATGTTTCCTCAGCTCTGTTTTTTTTTTTTTTTTTCCACCAGACCCAATGTTGATTCAACATGATGAACTGGGTCTTAAAGCCATCCGCCTTATCAGCTAGCATCTAGGCCAAAATAAACCAACAAATACATTTTTCCCAATGATAACTAATAATAATATTTTTTTTTGTTTTAGGTAGTTCTTAAGATGCTGTGCATCATCGTGTATTTTTTTCTGATCATTTTGGTTCCAGGTATTTATTTGATGTCATAAAAGTGGGATGAAACATCATAATTTGTTGCTGAGCTGTGTTTGTGATTGAGTGGCACGGTGTATTCATGGGTGGGAACTCGATACCGATGTAGCTCCACTCCACGGTTGTTACTGCGCAGACTCGCAAAAAGGCAGAACTCGCATCCTGGATAGTTTGCCTTTATTTTTGTGCAGTAGGAGGAAGTGGAGACATGTCATTTATGTCAATGATTTTGACTGAGAGACTCATAGCAGCAGATTTTACAAATTGTGCGTTTAAGAGTGACAGAAATCAGCATATTTTTTGCATAAAAATATTGGATAATTATTTCTATGAGGATCTTAAATCTTATGAGGATAGGAAAAGTCATTTTAATTCTCTTTAACTGGCTACAGCTGTTCACAAGTTGAAATTTCTCAGTTATAAAAGGGGCATTTTTATTCATTTTTGTTTGTGCTAATACTGCTGCACACTTCCTGCTACTAGGTGGCTTCATGCCTGGTCACTTCCTCTCTTCCTCCTGCTCACCCTCTCTCTGCCTCTCCCTGTATCCCCTAGTCACCCGAGTGATGAGAAGGAGCACAGTAGTCCTTTCCCCAGGAATATCTCCGCAGCCAGCCTAGGCAGTCTAAAATCGCACCACCACAGTGCCAATCACATCCACCAGCCAGAACCATCAGTGACCGACCCGCTCATGGGCACCATCCATTCATCAGGGGACCTCGAAACACGCATTGACATGGACAAGAATGAGGTAGGGGTCTGACTAGTGCTGAAATGTCTTCCAAAAGTTTACCCCGTTTTCACCTGTTATCTTTCTTTTCATATGCAGCAGAAGGAGCCGACCTTGGTGTCCGGTATGCATCGTTCCAAATCCAAACATGAGCTGAAGCTGCTGGAGAAGATTCCTGAAAATGCTGAAGCCACCGTTGTCCTTGTGGGTGAGTGAACTGGGAATACGTATGTTAAAATACCTTCCTAAATTTACATTATCAATATTTTCATTGCTGCGTAGCACTGCCTGCGTATTGACTGTTGTGTCCCACATCTTCAGGCAGTGTGGACTTCCTGGAGCAGCCCACCATGGCGTTTGTGCGGCTACAGGAGGCAGTGGAGCTGGAGTCCGTCCTTGAGGTCCCCGTGCCGGTCAGGTTCCTCTTTGTTCTGCTGGGACCCGCCACCACGAGCATGGACTATCACCAGATAGGACGCTCAATCTCCACACTCATGTCTGACAAGGTGAGCAATACTGATGAGCTCATACTCATCAGTGAAAAAGGGCAGCCCCGGTGGAGTCCATCCCTGACTGGGAATGAGTCTGACTTACTGTCAGCGTTGCAAACCAAGCTGTGGCTCCCACAATAAAATCATCCCATGGCCGGTAACAACGGAGCACACCTGGAGCACCCCCAAAGAACACCTTGAGGGACATAAGGCCCTAAGATCCTTTCAACACATGTAGACTGGTTTGGCAAACTCCCATGCAATATTATAGAACTGATCTAGCACCAGGGACTAGACATACCCAGGGGCCTGACAAGTATAATCCCCCTATATTTGGAACACGCCATCTGGTCCCCCATCTTATAAAGGGGAGCTCAGTGTTCCCTTTAAATGCAATAAATGTATTTATTATAGGCTTATTCACGGAGCATTCCCATTAAACTTGAAGTAGAGTCAGTTTTACTTAAATGTCTTGTCCTCATTTATCAATTTAAACCCACCTTCTTGTGTTTGAGAGCCACCAAATGTTTGGTCATCAAATTAGGTTTAAAGGAAAGTGAAATAGACTGGATTGCTACCACATAACAACAGCTACACACCAGTAGTTAAACATTGAATAGGGTCTCCTTGTTGCTCATATTTTTTTGTTTTAATCACTATCCAGCAATTCCACGAGGCAGCCTACCTGGCGGATGGCAGACAAGACCTGCTAAATGCCATCAACAGCTTTCTGGACTGCAGCATCGTGCTGCCTCCATCAGAGATGGGAGGTGATGAGCTCCTGCGCTCCGTTGCTCGCTTTCAGAGGGAAATGCTGCGTAAGAGGGAGCAGCAGGAAGTCAAACTGTTGGCCAAGGAGCCGAAAAGCCCTAAAGATAAAGGTAGAAACTTGCACATAGTAATTGGGGTTGCAGTTATGTGACATATTTTGTGATGTCTTGTTTTTTGTTTTTTTTGGGTTTTTTTATATGTAACCTGCTCTTTCATGGCACAGAGGCCCTCCTAACACCTCTGAAAAAGTCAGATGACCCTCTAGAGCGCACCAGGCGCCCTTTTGGCGGTCTGATACGAGATGTGCGGCGCCGTTACCCAAAGTACCTGAGTGACTTCAAGGACGCCCTGAACAGTCAGTGCATGGCTGCTGTAATCTTTATCTACTTTGCTGCCCTCTCTCCAGCCATAACCTTCGGAGGCCTTCTGGGTGAGAACAGCAAGAGTCGAATTACTGCTGCTCGTATTTCAAATCCCTTTAACGCTTTTGTGTCAGTGGCTCCATCAATGATCCACAGGTGAATGTCAAAACTCTGTTCATTAGAGGTGTTAACTTTCTGTCTCCGTGGGTTGCTAGGCGAGAAGACGGAGGGCCTGATAGGCGTGTCTGAGCTGATTGTGTCGACAGCGGTGCAGGGTGTGATCTTCTGCTTGTTTGGTGCACAGCCACTACTTGTCGTAGGTTTCTCCGGACCCCTGCTTGTCTTTGAAGAAGCGTTTTACAGTGTAAGTTCACAAAGAGTAAATCAGCTATTCAAGATCTAATGATCAGTCTATTAAGTAACAGGCTATGGTTCAAAATTATAGTCATTATTTCTAAGATTCTATGTTATCTTAAAGGCAAACTCAACTCAACCTAAGCTCTATTGGTCAGTCTTTTAGGGTCTAAACTTTCATAAAATACAAAACACCAGCAATAAAATCCTTTGTTTTGCCGCTAACTACGCTCAACATGTTATTGCAAGTGCTGATGACATGGAGTAGATACTTAAAATGAAAAACCTGTGTGTTTTTGACTCAATAACTGTTAGGATAATGTATAAAACAAATATTTGTGCACTGTGTTTTCTCTGAATTCTTTTGCCTATAGTGCACTCTGGACACGACCAGTCAATTGTCGAAGGCACATTTTTTCCAATAATTAAGAAAAAACAACAAATTTTGTATATTTATGTTTTTAGGTATCTACTTCATGTTACCAGGCACTTAACAATAACATTTTGAACATAGTAAGTCGTGAAAAAAGTGACTTATTTCCAGCATTCTGACCACACTTGCATTGTATAGCCTTGTCGAGCTATTTGGTCAAAGCAGCCCAACTCAATCCTGGTATAATATTAGAATACAGATATATTTTGTGACATTTTGAAGTCTTAAAGACTGGGAAATAGGATTTAGGTTAAAAAAAAAAAAAAAAAAAAAGGATTTGGAGTTCTCTTCTAAGTGTAAATAGGCTTCCTGGAATCATGGTACCATGAATCGGTTGCCAGGAGTTCAGCGCAGACTCCAGGAAGTGACTGAGCTAAGTGTTGACATGAGCTGTTTCATCATGTTTTCAGTCTCAGTGCTAAGATAAATTAACCAACTTCTGTCTCTTACCTCATATTTAGTAGTCAGGCTTAAGAGTGGTGCAGTCAGTCATCCCACATCGCTTTCAGCAAGTGTATTTCCCAAAATGTTAAACTCTCATTTATGTGTTTTGAGCATATCTGATTGATAAACCCACAACTGAGGGACTCAATAAGATAAATCCTTACAGGTGTGATTTTCACCTGAGTCAACCGAAATTCAACAGAAATATGTCAAGTATGTCAAGTAAGTATGTATGTTTCTTTTTTCCGCATCACCAAAGTTCTGCAACGCGAACAGCATGGAGTACCTGACGGGCCGCGTCTGGATTGGCTTCTGGCTCATCATCATCGTCATCATCACGGTGGCCTTTGAGGGAAGCTTCCTGGTCCGCTTCGTCTCCCGCTTCACCCAGGAGATCTTTTCCTTCCTCATCTCCCTCATCTTCATCTGCGAGACCTTCAATAAGCTTGTCAAGGTAGACCTGAGACCTACATAACAACGACTGATTGCAAAATGTTTCGTTGGCACGTTGCGAGTTCACGTCTCTGACATTAAACCGAACAGACTAATCTCTGGACGGTATTTAAACTTCGGAGTTGAAACTACTATGTTTTTCTATCAAGTGGACCTGAAGTCTTTTGAATTTAATTTGTCTTGAAAATTAAAAGGATTAAGAGTTTAACTATTATCCAGGCTTATGGTGTTGGAAGGTTTGCTATTTTTATGAGTTTTTATGGCACTGACTTGAAAGGCATTTGGCTACGGGATAATCTCATTTTCCAGAAAGTGTGGTTGTGATACCTAACAGAGAAAATCCATAATTGCATGTGTATTGTGTAGTGAAATGTTGCGTGTTAATCAAAACTCTCTGTGTGTCGTCGGGCAGATTTTCAAGGACCACCCGCTGAAACGGTGCTCCTTCGACAACAGCACAGAAGGGGGCAACTCAACAGAGAATATCAAACTGGTGCTGAACAGCACCCAGTCTCTGACAGGGGAGGACCAAGGCAAGCCCAACACGGCACTGCTCTCTCTGGTTCTCATGGCCGGAACGTTTTTCATCGCTTTCTACCTGCGCAAGTTCAAGAACAGTGCATTCTTCCCTGGAAGGGTGAGCAGCTAAATATCACCTAAATATTACCCCCCATATTTATTTATGCAGGCATCATTGAGAGGTCCATCATTGTTTCTCAAATTTACATGTATGTTTGAAGAATCAGTGCACCGCTGAATGTGATCAGAGCATCCCTAAAAAAACAATTGTATTAAAAAAATTACATGCGAGAAAAATTGATATGACAAAACGGTCATCTTTCTTTAGATTTTACTCTAAAGCACAAACGTGTCAAACTGAAGGCCCACAGGCTGAATCCAGGCTGCCATGTCATTTTATGTGGCCCACAAGAGCTTGAAAAGAATATGATTTTGTTAACAGTGCCGTCTCTCGCAACCAAATACCTGTCGGTTGTGATCTGCGTAATGACTGCATCCAGCCACTAGATGGCTGAGTTTTAATAGCAACTATTACCTAAAGTGGTTTTCTAGTGATGGGGTTGGGAAACAAATAAGAATAGTTCCAAATGTCCAAGAAAAGTAAAGTTGACACAGAAGGAAGGAAATCTAATGACGGCTGGGAAAGCAGATATAGTTAAATTAAAGCAATGACTGGTGCTTGATAATATTTGTCTGACGGTAGTAAATAACTTTGTTACTTGAAATTTTAGATTTTGATTGAAAGGTAATGATGATAGTTTTATAATCTGATAAATTAATTGGATTAATGGTATAATAACATAATAACACAGAGAAATATGACTTTGCCCGTATATTTATACTTCTATGTAAAGTCATGTACAGTGATGCACAAGAAATGTTTTTGCCAAAATATACATATTTTTAATGAATTTAAAATTTTTGTATTTTCACACTTGAATATTTGCTTTCCATTATTTTTCCAATACTTGTACTTTCAAAGCTATTTGTTCATCAATTTGTTGCTAAAAACAAAAATAGTAATCGAATGTTATCGACTTGAATGAATGATTGAATGAGGCAGTTACATAATTATATGATAAGGAGTAAATGCATTTATTTGGTCTTACAGATAGAAGTAGGGCAACAATGATGCTAAAGTGTTCCAGGATGAAAATTAATTTGACGCCCCTGAATAGTACAACATTTATATTTAATCTAAACAAAAAACCAAAGCAGAAATAAGAAGCTTTAGAGATGCACAGTTTGTTACCACGGGACGGAGCCAGACTAGAATATGTTAAAATAAGCAAATCAGCTGCTGGCAGTAGCCACATATTTAGACAACACGGTTTCTTTTAACAACTTGTCTACGTTGCCTCAAAATATAAAAGAGATTACTGAAATAGGAAACATTACCTGACAAACAAGCCTTGCCACAGTGTCCAGTGAGTAAATAAAAACCAAAATGCTAGAAGCAGTAACCTTTTGGATTATTTTCCGACATAATACATGTTGTGGCTTTCAGTTTCGCAGGATTATTGGAGATTTTGGCGTACCAATTGCCATTCTCATCATGGTCCTGGTGGATTACAGCATAAAAGACACATACACACAGGTAAGATTCTAAACACTGTCAGCTGGTCTTACGTACAGGAAACATTTGGCTTTTAGTTTCATGTTTGCATTCATGACATCTGTCACCTCTGCAGAAACTGAGCGTTCCCCACGGTTTCTCTGTGACAAGTCCGACAAAACGCGGCTGGATCATCAGTCCTCTGGGCACGGACGGCGAATTCCCTATCTGGATGATGTTCGCCTGCTGTTTGCCTGCTCTCCTGGTGTTCATCCTCATCTTCATGGAGACTCAGATCACCACGTGAGTTACACTGCCAGCTGAAGCACACTGGAATATCATCACAATTATTCCACATTTTTTTGCATGGTGACATTCTAGAGCCAATTTTGACTGTTAACTGTGACCAAAACAATAGGATTTTACTGTTTATTCAACACCAAACAAAATAATCATTACTGTACCTTCTTTTAACAGCCGGCAGTGCATATACTCAAGAAGTGTCAGTGGAAAAGTAATAACAAACTCTAAATAAAAGCTAAAAGTTTGGGTTCTTATTTGTTTATTTACATCATCAAATGACAGTTTTACATTTACTGGTAAAAGCATTCTTAACATTTTAAGGTTGCAACATTAAAAAGATGCAATAATAAGAAATCTAGGATTTTATCACAGTATTTGTCTAATGTTATTGTATGACTACAACACCGCCTGGTTGGCTCACTCAGCAAAGACTGAAAATGTAATCACCTCCAGATATCATGGATGTCATTTAGTTTGCAAAAAATGAAAAAAAAATGAAGATCCAGATAGTTTTTGGAATGAGGGATTTGATGGAGCCGACTGGGGTTTGTATGCGTTCACGTATTTACCCCGCTTCCTGCAGCCTGATTGTGAGTAAGAAGGAGCGGATGCTGGTAAAGGGCTCTGGTTTCCATCTGGACCTGCTGTTGATCGTGGTGCTGGGTGGCACCTCGGCTCTGTTTGGCCTGCCGTGGATGGCAGCTGCAACGGTTCGCTCCGTGACCCACGTCAACGCCCTCACTGTTATGAGTAAGGCGGTCGCCCCGGGAGACAAGCCTCGCATCCAGGAGGTGAAGGAGCAGAGGGTGACAGGGCTCTTAGTGGCCATCATGGTTGGTGAGTGTTAGATGTTAAAATTTTCTTGCTGCCTTGTCAATTGTTGAATTCAAAATCTATAAAAAAAAAAAACTGCAAAGTGTATTTAGCATTTTAGCATTCTTCCTTCCTCCACAGGTTTGTCCATTGTAATAGGCGACCTGTTGCGCCAGATCCCCCTGGCGGTGCTGTTTGGCATCTTCCTGTACATGGGTGTGATGTCCCTTAATGGTATCCAGCTGACAGAGCGGATGATGCTGCTGCTCATGCCTCCAAAGTATCACCCTGACCATACCTACGTACGCAAGGTAGGAGTGTGACAATGACATGAAGAAAGAAATTACAAACTTTGCAGATCATTCTAGTTGTGGGATAAATTCTAAGATATAATTAAGTTGCAAGTTGCACTGTTATTTTTTTGAAATCTAAGGAATGAAATATGTTCATACATTGGATTAAAAATGTATTTACTTCACTTTATATTTAGGAATGAAAAAATATGCAAGTTTTAAGGCAACAGCTAATAATTTATATGTTAATTCATTTTTGACACAAACAAATACGTTAAACTGACTATCATTAAAACTGTTTTGCTCAACAAATAATTTACTGATCATCATCGCCATCATCACTCATCTGCTCTACAGAATAGTCTTTGAAGTCTTAAGTGTATACATTTTGAACCGCAAAGTATTGGAAAACCAGATTCTCCCTAAAATCCTTTAAATCTGGTCTCACACCCCGGCTGACCACAGTCTCTGCTCCCCCCAGGTCCGTACACTCCGGATGCATCTGTTCACATGCATTCAGCTGGTGTGTCTGGGGGTCCTGTGGGCTGTCATGTCCACCCAAGCGTCACTGGCTTTTCCTTTTGTCCTCATCCTCACCGTCCCCGTCAAGATGTTCCTGCTCCGCCGCATCTTCAACGCTAGAGAGATGGCATGTGTAAGTTAACCACAGGGGTTGGTTGCCAATACGCTGCTTTCTGTAGGCTGCAGCAGAGAGACGGGAGGAATTACTCGGTGAAATGTGCTTTAAACTCTGAATAGCAGCACATTTAAAGAAGGAAAATGTTCAACTTTCACAGTTGTACATTTGCTAAAGAGAAAAACCATATTTGTGACTTTACACATAGGCTTTGGGAAGATTTAGAGTAATATTTAGGTAGGATGGATTATAGCATACAGTTAAGGGCATAATATGTCATTTATGCCCTTACAAAACTGATCGAACATAGAAATGGTACAAACATCACAAGAAGTCAAGTAATTTATACATTTTTATGTGTTTATTATTTACTTTGAAGTGGGGTTTTTTAGGTAATAACCCTTTTTTTCTGATTAAGAAGGGTAATATGAGCAGTTAGGGATTTATTATACATGACTCTCTTCTTTTGCTTAGATGTGCACTGTCTGTTTTCAGATAGAAATATTTTATATGCATTAAAAAAAAAAACTTAATCTAACTTCTAAATCATTCTGGGAAATGTAGGAAATTTCTTTAAGGGCTCAATCATCAGAAAGGTGTGTCATATTACACTTCATCACAACTTAACACTAGAGCATGATATAGGAACCTTTTCTTTCAATAAAATGTCTGTTCCTTTTAAAGCTTTGATGCGTAATATGATGTTAAAACGTTCAAGCATTAATCCTAAAGCCTTCCTCTCTCACCTCCAGCTGGACGCAGACGACGCGGAGCCGAAGTTTGATGACCGTGAGTGTCACGACGAGTACTCGGAGATGCACATGCCTGTGTAACCTGTAACGGGCCCCTGCATCGCCACTAAAACTCCTCTTTAACACCTCTATCGACCAACAAGTCCCTCAAACCGGAAACACTCGCAGTTTGACGCCACATTTCAGTCTGTTCCCTGAGATTTGAACACAGCATATACATCGGAGGTCCGGTTGGTCTTTACTCTGATCAGAATTTTAAGTATGAAAGTAGCTTGTTATCAGATTGTTAGGTGGTGGTGTGAAATCCACCTGATGAGATCTAACAGACAGCATGTGTTCAATCTTTTAAAAAAAAAAGAAAACTACATATTTCAGGGGACAAGAGATCCCAAATCACATGGCGTGATCTCAAGCTTAAAATGAAATGTGATTAGACGATAACTAATTAATTTTTAACCCTGAAAGTTTGCTCTGATTCACATTGAATATGTGTAGGATTTATTCAAGTTTGTCGCTTTTTCATGTTTGAAGCTCAACAAGCGCCTTATGAAGAAAACAAATTGGTATATTGAGAGATGTGCTTTTTCCCCATTGTCTCATTTTTGGCAGCCAATCACTTTACCCGCCTCGTGAACCTTGTAGCACTTTTTTTAAGACACCAAATCTGAGCAATGACTGTATTTTATGTGATTCTTTTATCTCTGTAGTGTCCTCTTCAATCCCATTAGTGCAACTATTGATTAAGTAAATCTGTGCCTGATTTTTGTGTTGTCCTTCATAAACTATACATTTGTTTTTGTGATCAAGTGGTTTAGATTCTAGTTGTGCTTTTATGTGAAATTCTGTATCTGCAGTGAATTAAAATCACCGGAGGGAGATGTTGCAGGACTGTGATAACCTCATACCCCAAATCACCATACTTAAAAGGCATTTTCTCATTACATTAATGCCTTGATAACATAGTTTTGGGCAGAAAATTAACACAGCGGCAAAGCAAATATACTCTAATGCATGTTTAGGTCACTAATGTACTAATGTGGTGTTTTTTTGAGGTCTCACTCTCGTCTTGTGTGCAAAATGTCCAATATCTCTGTGATAAGGACAATAAGCTACAGTTCAGCCGCCTCGCATCTCCTGTTATCCTAAATTAACATTCCTCATATGTTTTTCTTCGCCAGCAACAACCAATTGTTCAAACATTTCATTCACACTCACTGTGAACCCGGTCGACCAAATTTCCACACAAGCTGTGTAGACAATCTCAATGTTCATGCATGGCGGCGAGACGGATTTTAAAAACTTTGTTTGTGTTGGGGGTTTGTGTCATGTTGTATCGCTGTGACATGGATTGGTTAAAGCTTTGACTGTGTCAAATAACTTACATTTTCCCGGTCCTCTGTTACACTCAAGTTTTTCGGACACTTCTTTCCCCTGTGAACTGTCCCACCTCAGCCTGACTGTCATTGTGATCTTGTGCCTGTTTAGTGTCACAAAATCTCAAATGCCTGTGGGACCATGAAGCCATCAGCTACAATTCTGTTGTGTTTAGAAGGATGACACGTGTTACAGTAGATTTTGCACTTTTGAGAAAGTCATGAATAATAAGAAATATCTTCATTATTTATCTGTTGTAATATGAGGCATTATTTTTGAAGGTACATTCAGAGTATGTCACAGAACCGATATCGCAGCTTCATGACTGTGGACGTTGAAGGGGATGTTAACCAGACTTGTGCCTGTTTTATGTTTGCTTATCCTGCCTTTGGATTTGAGTGAAGTCTGTGTATGCCAAAGTGTCTGTCAAAATCATGAAATGCTAATATGGTTGAAATGTTGTTCCATTTATAAGCAATACAAAGTCCGAAAGGATATTGCTGATGCTCCCTTGTACATTAATGTCTGAAAAATTGATATCAAATAAAGTTATTTTCTATTTATACTGGTTGTTAAGTAATGATGTGCAAGAAAAATGCATCTAAATACACAAGTCCATGGCAAATAAGGATAAATACAGAAATACATTGCAAGTTGTGTAGAATATAACATAAATTTGTTAGAAAATGTTAATTAAAACAATACAGTGATTTGCAAATCCTATTCAACCTATACAGTCCCCTCCAACACTATTGGAACAGCGAGGCCGATTCCTTTATTTTTGCTCTACGCTGAATACATTTGGGTTCAAAATCAAAACAGAAAATATGAGACGAGATTAGCATTCCAGCTTTTATATCCAGGTATTTATTTACATCTGGATCTGTTGCACCACTTTAACGATAGTGTCTTTTGTAAATAAAGACATTTTTAGGTGAGCAAAAGTATAGGGACACTGACGTGAACAATATTTAGTTGCAATTCCTCTGCTTGCAATAACTGCATCAGGCCTGTGACCAGTTGGCATCCCCAAACTTTTGCACTTTTCGTTCGTGATGCTTTCCCTGGTTTCCACCGCAGCTTCTTGTTTGTTTCAGGGCATTTGTCCCTCCATACTTCTCTTTTGCGTGTAAAATGCATGCTGAATAGGGTTTAAGTCTGGAGACAGACTTGACCACTCTAAGACCTTCTACTTCTGAACTCTTGGTTGTTTTGGCGGTGTGTTTTGGGTCGCAGTCTTGCTGGATGATGAAGACGCCTGAGTATCAAAAAACACCTGTGAGCACATTTTCAATTGAATGCAATTTAAATTCAATTGAAAAAGGATTTTCAAATCATTTCATTCTATGTTTATTCACATTTTGCACTTTTTCAGAAGTGGGGTTTGAATTTGTCCAGAATCAATGAGAGCCAGCTCCCATGCAAGTACAAAATGGTTTTATCAGTTCAATGTGCACCCAAGGATGATGGGGCTTCTGAAACTCAGAGGCAAGCAAGAAGGCCTGGCAAACTTATACACCAGGAAGTAGCAGGCGCTGCAGAGATGCCTGTGAGATGTAGGCATGTTTAGTAGAAACCGCTGTGATCTATGGTTCTGTAAGTGAGGGAACCATCTGAGCATCCAGAGAGAGCAGTGGCCACTGAGGTACAAACCTGAAGGAAAGGTAAAGCCCAAGATGAGGTTGATCTCTCACTGCAAGGTAGTCAGCAGAGCCCAGGAGGGTGGAGCAGGCCTTGACTGGGCCGAGGCCCATTTGTTCTGATTAAAGGCCTGCAAAGAACAGAGGAAAGCCACGTTGGCGGGAGATGTAACGAGGGCAAAGCAGGCATGCCTCAAAATCAAAGCGTCCCAAGTCCAGCAGGGAGTTTGGACTGTCTCCAGGACAGGCCAATGTCATGGCCTGCGAAAGATCCCCCAAGTTGGGTTCATGATACCCTACCTTGTGATCAGGGAAATTGTGGAAACATCTTTCACAATTGTCTTCATCATGTTATCTGCAGCAAGCAAGACAGTCCTGCCACTGGAGCCAATAGTATGTTCCTGCAGCTTTAGACCCGTAACCCAAAGGACCGAGGTTTTTCACCACAGCACCACCAACTGACTGAATCAGGATTCCACCCAAATACTACCTTCTGTTTCAATATTTATCAAGTCAAAGGTTTATGTAATACAAATACTAAGTACTTATGGTTTTTAAGACTTAGCCCATCTAAATACTACTTCAGCTTGGTTGCCAAGACTTTCACTAAGTCTAATTATATAATTCTGCCAATTTTAGCTATTAGCTAATTTACAGTTGAGACCTCCATGTGAAAATTGTCCTGAGAGACGAACAGAGACTTCTGTTGTGATTTGGTGTGATATGAATAAAATTGAGATTAGCACTGCGGCCTCGCAGCAAGGTCTAAGCCAGGTCAGGGTTTTTCTGTGTGGAGTTTGCATGTTTCTCACTGTTACTGCATTGTTCCCTCCAGGTGCTCTGGCTTCCTCCCACAGTCCAAAAACATGTTAAGAGGGGGTTGAGGTAATTGGTTACTCTAAATTTCCAATATGTGTGAATGTGAGTGTGCAGAGCTGTTTATATCTATATGTCACCCTTGCAATGAACTTGTCCAGAGTGCAAATGCCTTCGCCTGATGATGCCCCCCCCCACAGATTGAAGATTTATATTGTACACACACGCATTTAATAGTAAACAATATGCAAGAAAAATATACACACTTTTCACAAATGTTGAACAAATAAATGTGCTAGAACCACCTGAAAACACCTTAAAGAAAGACAGTCAAATTTGACGTGACATATTGCACATCTCATCAAGACGTCGTTGACTTTCCTGTCGACTTCAAGGCAGCAAACTTGTTTTCAATGTTAAAAAATGTATCTTAAATTACTTTTAGTACTCGGGCTTATTTTTTGTCCGTCTCGTGCCTACAAACTAGGATCCTAGAAATGTAGTCCTGAAACTGCAGCTGCATCCTACTCAGTGGAGCTTGCAGTCCGATGGGAGAGCAGACTGGAGGCTGCCTACAAGTTCAAACAGGCCAAGTGTTCTCAACTGCCCTCAGGGCTCATCAGCCTCTCGCCTGTTCTGTGACACGGGTCGTCAGAGAGTTGTTAAAAAGCTAGCTGAGGAAGCAGAGGAAGGTCGTTTCTGGTGGTGTCTGAGGAGGAAGGTCTCAGGAGTTGGTGCCACAACATCGAAGGCATCAACGGGGGGGGGGTCTTATACCTGTGTCACCAGGGGATATGTTGGGGTTAAAGGAGTGAAACGTCGTTGTCTATTGGTCCCCAGCTGATGACCTGACTACTCCCAAAGAGGTGTTTGGTGGAGCGCCCCCAGGTGGAGGGCTACAGGGAGAACACCTCTACACAACGACACATCTATAGGTGCACCAGGCAGCAATGCCCAGCGGGTAGACCCTCATCCTAAACTGTCTTCTGGTTGTGCTTTCTGTTTTTGTAGCATGTTTATTCATTTATTATGCTTTGTATTTGTCACATTGCAAACATATACAGGATTATTATTATCAAATAAAGGCTGTCAAACGTTGTAAAAGAATTACTAGTCTGTGTTACTTGACTCCCAGGATATAAAGGGGGCTGGATGTTCTCTCTGTTCAGGAACTCAACACAGAGTGGGTGGGTCATTCTGCTCTGCCCTCAGTGTTGAAGACAAGGCGAGGAACATGGCTTCACTCTTGCTGCTGCTGTTCACCTTCGGGGCTTTGCTTTCTTCCTCTAATTCACAGGAGAATAATTACAATAAACTCTCGGAATCTTACAAGAAAGGAGTGGATTTGGCACTGCAGAAGCTTCATTCTCATACCGGAATCCAACACCACTTTGTCTTCCTCAGAAGCCTCCTAAAGTCAGACATTCAGGTAGCACACAGCCACACGTCTTTGAGGGCTCACAAAAGCATTTTAATTAAACAATGTTCTCTTTCTCTCAGCCCGGTTTCGATGTGACTTACATATACCACCACTTCTACCTCAAACCCACAACTTGCCCAAAAGGAACACTTGACTCCAAAGGCTGTCAGCCCCGAAAAAACAGAGTGAGTTTTCTCAGAATTAGACATGTGGCGTCGGGGGGGGGGCGAGTTCCTGCTCTAACTTGTGCCATTGTTTGTGTGCGCTCATGCAGCCGCTGATAGACTGTGCCATGTGTTACAAAACGCTAAGAGATGAGATTGAGCCAGAGCCCAAACCTTACGTTCACTGTGTCCACAAAACGGCCCTGACGCAGGTAGGTCTGTCCTGCGTAAACAACAAACACTCACTCCAACAATTTTATGCAATCTCATGAGATGAAAAATGACATTTCTCCTTATCTTTTATTTTCCTGACTGAATGGCAGGAAATGAGGGAGGCCAGTGTAGAACACTGCAATCAAATGGGTTACGGCAGTGGAGCTCCAACTCTTCTGGCATCGAGAGGAACTAAGTGAATGGCTCATTTAGACAGCTTGTCTTTGGGTGATTTAAAGCTAGTTTTATTAACATGAACTAAAAGCACATTACTGTCTCACAGTTATTCCCTCTGTTGACATTGTTTTAATCACATCTGAGTGAGATTTATGTGTGACATCTTCATCAGTTAGTACAAAGAGTTTACAGTATTTCGAAGAGTAAGGCAGGGTGTATATACATATATGCAAAGCATATATGGTGCATTTCATTATTGATATTGTAGTTGTTGTGCTGTGATCAGACTGTTCTATCTGTCTATTCATCCTATTTTTGCTTATCTTTAAGTTTGTCATCCAATCCCGTTAAACACTGTATCTAAAATGTGTGACAGAAATAAAGATATCATTAATATGTGCTCCTTATTATTGACAAACTCCTGTTCGCTTGGGGAACTACCTTGACTAAATAAATGTTCTATACCTGTGGGAGTTTTTGTAGAGCCAACCAGCACTTCCAAATCTCTGCAAGAACTCCAAAACGATGTGAGCGAGGACCGTGTTTAAACATGATAACAAAATGCAAGTGAGATTTTCTAGTATCAGAGGATTATTTTGCCAGACCTGTTTCTGGTTTTATTTGTTGAAAACTATCTCTATGTTAACTCTTTGGTTGTGTGTTCTTGTCCTGGGGGGGAAAAAAACAACCTGTGAGCTGGTACCTCTTTTTAATGAGCCGCCGCTCGCTCCGAGTAGACGATCGAACTCGGCCATCTAGAGGAAGTAAAAGTCGTAACAAGGTTTCCGTAGGTGAACCTGCGGAAGGATCATTACAGATGGATCATTACCGATGCTGGACACAGATCTCAAATACAACATTTTTCACTTACGGCAAAATGTTTCAAATCCTGCAGAAATAAAATAGTCCTGCCATGAAATTGCTCATAATAAGGTCTGTAAATTATTTTGAGAAACCCGGTCAGGGCTTCTTGAAATAGACGTTGCTGTTGAGTTGTTGTTTTTGTACCCTTGGCCACTGCAATGGTAGCACCATCCAGCTCTATTAGATTCAAGAGAATCGGCAGATATCTCCAAAACTCTCACACCAGTTGATCCAGGAGGAGAAAAACCTCACTCACCTTATGTAAGAAGCTAGGTTGGTGACTATGAAGTTACTGCTTTGGAGGCTTGGTTTGGGTCTAACTCTGATCTGAGTGTCGTTGGCAACACGTGGGCCTGACACGTGACCCAACGCTAATTTTAAAATCACGGGCAAACTACTGAAATACAACAGTAAAAATGCATGAGTTTAACGTCTAAAACCATCGTATATGATAATCTATCAGTAACAGAGACATTTTTCAGAGTATGTTTAGCTGTATGGATTATTATAGTATTGTCATCTGGCCTAAATAACTGATTATATGTGAGTTGCAGGGATGGGCTGTTTTGTTAGCTAACCTATTAATCACACAGAAAGAGAAAAGCCAGTTCTTATAAGTGACTCATTTTCCTGTCAATGCAAGTTGGGGCTGATGAAACACAGCCTAAGGAATTCCTCCACCCTAACGATAACGGCTGACCTACATGTTTGTCCTGGGGCCAAAGGCTTTTCATGGCATGTTGAGCTTGTTTCCAGCAGCTGAATTACTAATCCAAGTCTCCATTGTGATAACATTGAATGCCTTGATTGTAATTCCCTTTCTGGCAACTTTCTGTGGAGACTTTTTGTTGTGTTCTTGTCCAAAGAAGCCTTGAACCAGTTTTATGGGAGCATTACGGAAACTGAGAAAATTGTCAACAACTGGTGCAGCAGATCCATTGATGGTGAGTTTACTTGGCTCCCTTGTTGTCTGGACATCCATAATAGGACTTGTTTTGGACGTGACTGACGATCCAATGAGGAGAGGAGGGTGTTCACCGCCTGAGTCAAGCTGAGCTCCACACACGCTTAGAGAAAGATGGCTGCTTGGCTGCTGCTGCCTCTGGTTCTTGCCGGAGCCGGGCTGTACTCTGCCCAGGCTCAGAACACTTACACCCAGCTGCCTGACAGCTACAAGAGGGGAGTTGATCTGGCACTAGAGCAACTGCAATCTCATGCTGTGGTACACCACCATTTTCGCTTCTTGAAAAGCCTACAGATGTCATCCATTGAGGTAAAGCAAAAATCAGAGTTTCTGTCTTTGTTATTTTTTATCAGTTCTTGTCTTTGCTGAAGGTCCACAAAAGATCATTGAAATATTTGATGAAAACTAAACAAACAAACAAAAGTCAGAAAAATGAGTGTGTTCTGCATCAGATTGGCTCTTTTTCCTCTATTCCTTCTGTGCGTGTTGGCAGGCTCTCTCTGCCTGCAGTGAGTTCACGTTCATACTTGTTTTCACATCTGCTTCAGGTCAAAGGCAGTCCAAGTCTACAGATTTCATGCTGTGTTTATCAGAAAACCCCGGAGAGTCTGTATCTTTGCAGGAATGTGAAGATTACACAATTATGCAATTACAAACATGAACTAGAGCAGAACCTAACTTGCAATAACATTTTGCGTACAGTTAGTATTATTTAATCAGTACCATTATTAGGAGTATCTGATGGCTTTAGGTTGAAAGAATATGAAAATCAAAGTTCTCCTTGAAACCAAAGACGAAATAAACGCTAATTAAAAAAAAAAAATATTGCTGGTTTATGATATTTTTGCATTTCATTTGGTTTGCTTTATATATAAATGGTTTAATTCGGCCATAAAATGCCTTAAGAAACTTGGTTTGTGTAACTGTGTGTGTTTTTGGCTTATGCTTCTTTCTCTTATCTTTCTGAAACGTTCCTGAGGCTGTAATACTGGTGTTAAGGCTCATGGGAATTGTAGTTGTTGAATGCTAGCAAATGAACAGTTGCTTCATCTCAACAGTATAATGAACTCAACATTAAAAGTAAAAGAAAAAACAAAAAACACAGGAAACAACTGAGGTACTGGAGCCGTAACCAATGTTAATGTGTCTTCATTACAGACAAAACATTAAAGATATAATGCAAATCTACAGTATGTAACAGGCTGTACAACTGTCATTAGACAGCTTTTTTGTACTGGTTTCATATATAAGATAATCGATTCAATTCCATACAGTAAACTATATTCACCGTGTGTGTGTGTGTGTGTGTGTGTGTGTGTGTGTGTTAAAATGACATTGAGTAATTAATTGTGTCCCAGTGAGGAAAGAGACATCCAAAAAACCAACAAGTGTCAACCGTTTCTAAGATTGAAAAGATCTTTGTTTTGACGATTTTCAAGTGAATTTTTACAAACTCTTGTCGACGTCAGTTACAGACATTCATAGGACAGCTTTTTTTTGTTGACATCACCCCAACATATTAATACATCAACACTCATGTAATTTAGAGGTAACGGACATGGATGCTGACGGTGGGATTTGTTTAACCTTTCCGAACCTGCTTGACAGAACAAGTTTTTCTGCAGAAAAGCACATAACAGCATCAGCTGTTACAGGAAATGCCTTGAGACACTTCACAGTACTTCAGTGTTTCCATGTTATGCCACGCTCTAATTCAGCTCATGCATTTTGAAGGCAAAGTGAGAATATTTTTTGATGAATAGCCTTAGAAGTAAAATTTGAAATAAGAATGCAAAACTGTGTCTTTCTGTGCAAAACTGTGTCGTGGACCATATTTACACAGTAAGTGTAAATAAACATGTGCTGACTAGAAAGGAATTGCCCAGAATTTGCTTCTCTGTGCGTCACACTAAAATAACCCTGTGCTCTCTTGCAGTCTGGATTTGGAGTGAGTTACCTCTACCATCACTTTCTCCTAAAACCAACCACGTGTGCCAAAGGAACCACAGACTCGAACGCCCAGAGCTGCCCCTTCAGGAATGACAGAGTGAGCCAATTTTAAATGTACATACAGTATTCAAAGCATCAACAGCATATTTATGCTTTTTTTTTTTTTTTTTAATGTTTTCACTGTGTTCACAGCCATTGATGGACTGTGCAGTTTGCTACAAAACAGCAAATGACCAGATAGAGCCCAGCCCCATGCCATACGTGCACTGCATCCAGAAACCAAGACTCACAAGGGTATTCTCATTCACGTCCTGTCAACTTTATTACTGTGCATGCAACATTTCAGCTTTTACAGTACCTCCAAGCTACCCATGATTTATGTGATCGTAACATCTTTGGCAATTGCTCCGAGAACATCTAGCAGGCCTTGGTGGTAACTCAAAATGATCACACGTCATTCAATGCATCTTTGATCATTTTGAGTTTGTACATCTTAGTACAAACATCGTCTTAGTACATCTTGCTTTATTCGCTCATTACATGTATGGAGCCGTTTTCATCAGTCAATATTCTCAAATCTCTTGCTCCCTCAGACCCTAACTAATGCAGCCTGCATGTCAAATTCTGTTTACAGCTCTTTGGAACAAATTGCAATGATGGAAAATTTAGAAATCCCTTTGAATCATGCAATACTCTCAAGTGATATCACTCGAGTCAGTGTCAGCTGGACTCAAGATTTTTCGAGAACAAAGATAAGGCCGTAAAAGCTACAATAAGTCTAGCGAATGGTGTCGACTCTCTTCCTGCTAACTCGTTACAATAAGGGTGCACTAATAAGCGTTCATTAATTCTTAACTAATACAAAAAAATCACCATGAGTTATACATGAGTCATGAGGGACTAAGCTGTTTATTAATGTTTACCACATCAGCAATTAATGGAGTCGACCTGCGTGATTGAGTCCTTCATAAACTGATATCAATTAAGTCCGTAATTGAATATTAATTGACTGTCAGCCTCTGCCATCAATTAAAAGTGTTCATTATAAACACATTGAGTCAAAGCCTTATTAGTTTGCAATTGGGATTCCATCCATATGACATTTGGTAGTAACAAACAGAGGCACCTGTTTAGTGGAATATGTCATTCAGACTCTTTTTACATGACACGTCTTAGTTCGTCATTAGTCACGGATTAATTTATGATGATTTATTCATAAGGAAGTATTAATGAATTCTTATGAGAGCACCCTTATTGTAAATTGTGCCCAAATAACAAATATAATATCTAAATGATTGCATATTCATGTATTTTATACTTGATTGATTGTTTTGATATGATGTTTTACAGTTACATTCAGGTTTGTTTTTTTTTAAATACTCTAAATGTTTTGGATTATTCTAAATGAATAATGCTTATTCTATTGGAGTTAAAAAGCTTGTCTTCATTTTAATGGAGATGCATTTCGGCTCATGCTGCATCTACATGTGTTCATATTTTATTAAGACAAATACAATAAACAACCAGAGATTAACTTTTGTACTATCTGTCACTCCATTTCTTACACATACAAAAGAGGCGCTGTAATGTGTTCATTCTCTTGTTTCAGGATATGAAGGAGACCAGGACAGAGCACTGCAGAAAAATGTCCTACAACAGTGGAGCCCCAACACTGTTGGCTGTGGTTACAGGCAGAAAAAAAAAATAATCAAACTCATAGCAAAAACAATCCAGACATTCAGCTAAAGAAATCATAATTAAACTCTTGCTTGCTTATATCAGTGGAACGAGGTAACTTTGACAAGTTAAATATTCATTTCTTGTCTTTTCATGTCTTATCCAGGTTTCATTTACAATATAAAACCCAAAAACTGCAAGTCTGTTCATTATATTTGTCTTTTATCACATGTTGTAATCAAAGGTTTTTATTCCCTTTTCTTTTCCATTCCTTGATAGAAACGCTGTGTTCTATGTGAACCATTGTGTAATAAAACAAGGAAAAAATGTCTCAGCAGTTACTGCACCTGATTTATTGCATAGATTGTGAAATACAGCCCAGAGTGATGTACATTTCATCCTAAAGCACTACCCTATTCTGGACAGAATCCAACCTTACTTAAACCTTCACAAATGTAAAACAGGAACCTCACCCATCGTTTCCCCCAATCCTGTTGTGACAAGGTTAAAAAAAAAAACATGCATTTAAAACTACAGGATTAAAATGGTTGAATGAAAAGTGGTGACTTGAGTAGTGTCACTTTGATTCAAACAGTGCTCATGCTGCATCAAGTCTTATCATTTTTCTTATCATCCTTATCCACTTCTCATTCACAACACAAAACTGTGAACCCAATTTCCCTCGTCCATTTAAGTAGCATTGGTGAGTGCTACTGTGTTTGTAGAGCATGTTCTGCAGTTAAGAGTTACAACATTGGAATACATTTTAATTTACTTTGAACACACAATAGAATAACCCACAGTGCAGTTAGAACAATTTCTTTGGATTTAATATCAGACTGGTTATTACTCAGCAGTGATACTGGAGGCATAGACCTATGAACGTAGACCCACGCTGACTAGCTGCTCATTTGTCAACGTTGCTGCCATATTGGATGTGACACTCTGATAGATGTCTGTTCAAAAACATTCATCTGCTGCTTGAAGCTGTCCACGCCGCTGCGCAATTAGCCCCAGATCATGACGAATGATCCTTTTAAACCTTCTTTCTGTATCTCCACAAATTTGAATGTCTGCAGTGTACAGAATGTCCACACCGATGGAAGGACTTTTAATGTAAACTTGTAGCGCGCAGTGTTGCCCAGTAACAAAGCATCCAGTGAAGCTGGAAGTTCAGAGATATATGTTTGGATAGCCCAAATAATGTCAGGTTTTAAGCTGATGATAGACATTAAGCTCTGTAATTTCCCTGAACCCAGTCGGACTGATGCACAACATCAGATCACCATCACCTATCAATTATCCTGAATTCAATCTAAAATGCAAAGAAAAAACGTTGATTAGGGTAATGAACTGTGTGGAAATGTAAAATTGCTGCTAGTGGGACATTAACAGGAGTATTGTACAAAACCCAACATCACTGGTTCGCATTATTCACACAAGTTCATTTAAAATCCGAAAATGTGACACTGATGACTGTTAACATAAGTTTTCATTTTGAGGTCCTAAGTTCGTCTGATTACACTGTTTTTGGTTTAGTTTGTGAGATAATTTATGAGACAAACTTTCAGTTTCTTAAAGTTCCCGTTTCGTACTTCTAAATTCAAAAAGAAAAGAGTCTTGGAGATAAGTATTTTTCATCGTACAGCGACGATATGCATGTATTCGTTTGTTTGCTTGTTTGTTTTTTACTTTCACTTTTTCTTTTACTTTTCATCCCATACTTTTAAGAAGAAACAGAATCCCTTCACTTGTTTAATCGATCACATAAATACTTATTCTCATTTGATATTGATATATATCAATGTTGGGCATATTATTGATATTAGTCTACCGCACATTTCCATTTTATTTGACCTTGAAACATTATTTTAGTCTATATAGTAAAATAATGGCCTATAATTTTTTTTTCCTGTATATCTATCCTATCACTGCTAAAAGAAAAAAAACTATTATTTTGATTGCTATTTCAATATACAGACTTTGATTATTTGCTCAGTGATTGTCATTATTAGTACTAATATAAACCATGAGTATTAGTATAACTCGTTGAATTTAACAGATTCATCAAAATTAGTTAAATGTAAACAACAGTTCTTTTTTCCAAAAAAAACCCCCACAATTTCCATGTCTGCTTGTGTTTGTTTATTGGGCGCAGTTGCCTCATCCATTATCGCAGCAACAGGCCAACACAGCTAATGCAACATCTGTGTATACAGTGGGGCAAAAAAGTATTTAGTCAGCCACTGATTGTGCAAGTTCTCCTACTTAGAAAGATGAGAGAGGTCTGTAATTTTCATCATAGGTACACTTCAACTATGAGAGACAAAATGAGAAAAAAAAATCCAGGAAATCACATTGTGGGATTTTTAAAGAATTTATTTGTAAATTATGGTGGAAAATAAGTATTTGGTCAATAACAAAAGTTCAACTCAATACTTTGTAACATAACCTCTGTTGGCAATGACAGAGGTCAAACGTTTCCTGTAAGTCTTCACCAGGTTTGCACACACCGTAGCTGGTATTGTGGCCCATTCCTCCATGCAGATCTCCTCTAGAGCAGTGATGTTTTGGGGCTGTCGCTGGGCAACACGGACTTTCAACTCCCTCCACAAATTTTCTATGGGGTTGAGGTCTGGAGACTGGCTAGGCCACTCCAGGACCTTGAAATGCTTTTTACGGAGCCACTCCTTCGTTGCCCGAGCGGTGTGCTTGGGATCATTGTCATGCTGGAAGACCCAGCCACGTTGCATCTTCAATGCTTTCACTGATGGAAGGAGGTTTTGGCTTAAAATCTCACGATACATGGCCCCGTTCATTCTTCCCTTAACACGGATCAGTCGTCCTGTCCCCTTTGCAGAAAAACAGCCCCAAAGCATGATGTTTCCACCCCCATGCTTCACAGTAGGTATGGTGTTCTTGGGATGCAACTCAGCGTTCTTCTTCCTCCAAACACGACGAGTTGAGTTTTTACAAAAAAATTCTATTTTGGTTTCATCTGACCACATGATATTCTCCCAATCCTCTTCTGGATCATCCATATGCTCTCTGGCAAACTTCAGATGGGCCTGGACATGTACTGGTTTAAGCAGGGGGACACGCCTGGCACTGCAGGATTTGAGTCCCTGTCGGCGTAGTGTGTTACTGATGGTAGCCTTTGTGACTTTGGTCCCAGCTCTCTGCAGTAGAAGAATAAAACAGTAGAACTCAAGGCTATATTTAATCCAACAGCAAATATGTGCCATAGTCAAAGCCAACGGCACTCCATTGAAATGTTAGAGCATGTGACTCTTTTTTGCTGGGCTGTGTAAATATAGTGGGATGTACAACTGTCAGTGGACAGTTTGTTGGGCTGCTCTTGTGCATTATATAATAGATTCAAATCCATACAGTCCACTATATTTATGATCGAGTAAACAAAAAAGAGACATTGGGCACACTCACACTTGGCCCAGGTCTTTCATACCATGCCGAAGCACCTGTCCTTAGACCCCTTGAACTGGGTTAGCAAAACTTAAAAAAACCCTGAACAGGGAAAACAGAAACCCCAGGAAGAACCACAGAGGAGGGATTCTTCTACCTAGGACAGAGAGACATGCAAAGATGTCACACATACAGAACACAACAACGTGAACAATGACAAAGTATTGACAATGTTGCAAATACATGTTTATATATATAAAGTCCCTGAGTCCAAAAACATGTGAAATATATAACTCCATAGGTACTGTATGTGTCATTTATTGAGTGTCAGGCAGTCTTACTCTGTTATTAGTTGTCCATGGATCCAGAGGGTGCTGGGTCATCCAGACTACAAACTCCTATCCTCTGTGGAAAAACAGTGCTCAGTGATCCAAATCTACAATCCTGAGCCACATGATCACTTCTCCACAAGCCAGCAGGGTGCGGGTAGATGAACTGTGCCCCCATTTCACAGGAATCCGTGGGAGGAGAAAGCACAGGGACTCCCGGGAAGGCGTGAAGTTAGTAACATGCATTACTGGGTTAGGAATAAGTGAGAAAAGGAGAAAAATAGAGTAACTCAGTGCAACTATATTCAGCCCTGGTCCAGTATTAGCAATAAACTTTACTAAAAAGGAAAGTTTTAAGTTTACTGTTAAACATAGAGCCATTGCCAGGTTGGTCAGGAACTGAATCAAATTCATAAGAACTTGACAGTTGATAACCATCTGTGTGGTAGCAACAACAAAGGATTAAAAGGCCTATGTAGAGGGGAAAGCTGTTCCTTAACAATATTTACTGTGTACTAAATGTACTGAATCTTTGCAAAATGGCAGAGGAAGCCTTTGGGAAAACAATAAAGCAGCTAAAGCAAGAGAGGACCTTGGCTAAAATTGCTTTCACCAAATTAGCTAACTAGCTGGCCAACTACCAGACAATTATTGACAAGCAACGGGAGGCTGACCTTGAGAGAACTGTTAATGACTGTGAGATAAGACTAGATGATGTTAGGAGAACAGTTCGACCTATGGTCTACATATGGAGAAGTGGAGCTGACAGCTGCAATACCAGAAGCAGAGAGAGCTTGTGATAATGCAGCTGCAATATCTGTTTCTGCTGTAAATCGGGATGGCTATGAGTTGCGGTTGACCCTTGTGGAAAAGCTGGTCAAGGAGGCAACTAAAAGTGCAGCAGGAACATCGAGTAAAGGACTTAAGAGCAGTTAATAACCACCATGAACCAAGGAAAGCAGAGTTTCTCATAGCACAGAGAACTTCAGAGGAAGAGAAAAGTGAAGCAGCAGCATCCATGGCAACCATACCAGCCGGAACAACCACGCCCATTGTGAGAATAAAGGCAAAAAGGCTGCCGAAATTTCACGGTTGCAAATGAGATTTCCACCGATGGAGAAAGGACTGGGAGAGCCTCCAAAAGCAGGGAGAGAGGACTGAATAAGTGGAAGTAAAAAAGATGCAACTGTTGGACAACGTTGATCAAAATATCTCCAGAAAACTCAGTTGGTCCACATACAACACTGCCGAAGACACGTTCATAATGTTAGACAACAAATATGTAATCGCCTTGGAAATAATTTAAGAATTGGAGAAAATTCCTGCCTTGAGGGCAAATCAACCAAGGAAGGTTATTGATCTAATCCAGACTGTGAAGAAGGCCCTGGAAAAACACACAGAGCTTGGAAACACAGGTGCCATCAAAAACCCTCTTGTGATTAAATCCACCGAGAGCAAGCTATCTGACACTGTAAAGAAAGACTGCCTTTTTTTTCATGGTTAATCCCACCGATAGTGTCACGCCAGACACCCATTTTGATAGTCTTCTCAAGTTCCTTAAAACACAGGAGGAAATCCTGGAAAATGGAGCCGCTTGGAGTAGCTGAGAAGCCAGAGAAACTGGAAAGAAAATTTGAAATGAAACATGCTTCCACATGTTCCATCAGGAAAGACGGAGGATGTGTTGTCTGTGGAGATGAAAAGCATAGAGAGAAATTTTTAGTGCTTGGTGCTGCAAGAAGAGGATGATGAATGTAGAAGCACGTGCCTGTGCAGAAACAGACTCCAGGAGGGGGAGTTCCTCAGACCATCATTTCTTTCTCGGTCCACAGGGAGAATCCAGGAAGGGTGAGGAAGACAAACAAGGTGGAAAAGACAGCAGGAAAAGACATAAGCTTACATAAGCTCAAAAGAGTTTCATAACTGAACTCCCCTTGGAAATGGCAGGATATGCAAGAAGGCTCCATCAACATAACAGCAAAAACGAACTTTGGAGGAAGGGAAAAGCTCAGACAAATGGATTATAAGAACTATCAGTTATTTTGATGCTAATAGAGGTCACTGCGAATGCAGGGCAGAAAGTTGGAATCCTGATAGACTTAGTATCAGACACTAACTACCTTACCCACAGAGCTGCCAATAAATTAAAATTGAGGAGTGAAAAGGTCACTTTAGTTGTCCATGGAGTCAGAGGAATGGCTATGAAGGTCAACACCAGAATACATCTGCTCTGGGTGAGACACCCAGAGGTACAGAAAGAGCCCATGAACTTGTTTGCTATGGGTTCAATGAAATAGCTAAAATGCATAGAATCGTCAAACCCGAGCAAATGAAAAAATTCTTCCCAGAAAATAATCTGGAGGATTTGAAAAGACCAGAAAACATTAAGCTCCTTATTAGCCACAGAGAAGGGACACTACAAAGAGTGAGTGAAGATCGTCGGACACCTTGTCTAATGGGAAAGCCCACTAGGGAAAACTGTAGCAGGAGCTCATTCAGATCTCTTTGAGGAAGTGGACATAGAAGCACATAGATCTCAAAAACCCTTTGCCCGCTCCATGAGAACAGCAGCAGTGAAGTATGAAGAGATCATCAGTAAAGCTGAGACTACACTTATGGCAGAGAATTTCTGGAGTGGTGGAAGTTGGACAGTGTTGGAGCAGCCTGTGAACCAAAGTGTGGGGGATGTTTCTGTGGCAGTTGTCCACCGGGGGGAAAGGAAATGACGCTGATTAAGGAGAAATAGCTTGAAATTTTAATGTAATGCCTCACCTATTTAAAAACAGATGCCCACAGCTATGCTCCAAACTGGGACACAAAATATCCTTGGATTGATGCCCCAGCTTCTCTTCCCAATAACAGAAGCAGAATGGAAGCCATGTTCCTGAGGGCAGAAGAACAGCTCAGGATAGAGCTCGAGTGACAAGCTGCATATGCAAGTACATGAAATGGTGGTGAGGGGAGCAGCAAGGAAACTCACCAAGGATGTCATAAACAGCTGGAAAGGACCAGTGTGGTATGTGAGCCACACAAGTACGCCTTGTATGGAACAGCAGCCAAAAGTTTAAAAGAATAAGTATGAATGATCTACTGCTGAAGGGGCCTGATGTCCTTAATCCAATCCAGGCAGTTTTATTCAGATTCAGGAGAGCGGTGTATGCAGTTCTGGGTGACATCAAGAAAATGTATAATTCCATGTGAATGGAAGACCGGGAGATACACCTCCACAGAGTCTTCTGGAGAGACACTCGGGATGAAGAAATTTGCGAGTATGCTATCACCACAGTCAACAATGGTGATCAATCAGCAGGATGCATAACACAGCTTACTATGCAGGAGATAGCAGGATTACCAGTGTTTACCCACTGAAAAGGAGGAGCATGGTTTTCCTGGTGGAGGATAGCTACATAGATGACATCCTTACCTCCCATACCTTTAAAAGGCTGGACAAGTGCACAAAGCGAGTTGAAGAAATTCCTAAAGCTGGTGGGTTTTTCTTTAAACCATGGGTACAGTCAGGGAAAAGTGGGAAGCAGAGGCATCACCTAGAGCACCATTAGGGAAGAACAGAGACTTATTACTTCCAAATCAAATGAGGGAAGAAGAAAATAAGGCCCTGGGTGTTGGATACCTGGTTGACGAGGACAAGCTTTATATGATGACTTCAATAAACTTATCAAAGAAAAGGAAGAAGATGCGGGTAGACCAAGACCTCATTCGAAAAGACGTGAGAGAAAAAACACCTGATCCTCTAACTAGGAGAGAGCTACTACGTCAAGTAGCTGGCCTTTATGGCCCCATCGACCTATGCACACCTACTAAGCAGGGAGGAGCCATAGTCCTCATAAAAGCATTCCATGAAACTGGAGGCTGAAGTTTGACTTGAGACTCTTGGGACAAACCCCTTTCTGTGGTCCTCAGGAAGGAAGTCATCAAATTGTTTGAAGAATATGCGCTCCTTTGTCGAATTACCTTCCACCAAAGCCTTACACCAGCAGGCAGGATTGGAAAACCTTGGGGGATAACATTCTCTGATGGAAGCGACAAGAGCTACGGTGCTGTAGTATACTTTAGGTGGGAAACAGAGCAGGGTATCCAAGTCAGGTTGGTTGAGTCCAAGGAAGTCAACTGAAGGGATCTTACTGGTATACCAGAGATTCATGGCATTGAGGGGGCACCCAAGGAAGCTTTGGTTGGATCCTGGGAAAAAATTTGTGGGACCTAAACCTGCCCTTAAGGAGCTGTACATATTTCCAGACGAACTGGATAAATCAGAGCTTGAGAAAGAGGCTACCAAGCATGGGACAGAATGGAGCTGGACGATCCATTCGGCAGACTCACCACACAGAAATGGAGCTGCTGAAGGTGCTGTATGTATGGTCAAAGGACACCTGCATAACCTGGAATTTGTTTGTGAAGTGTAAATTGCACACAAAAAAGTGGATTGTTGCTGTCAGAGACATTAGTCAACTATTTTTATTACATCTGGTTTTATTCTCTCATTAAATGTGTGGAGGTGTTTTCATCAGGGTGCCCAAGTGATGTTATTTTTTCCAGTTTCCTGTATGTTTTCAACCTAATTTTCAAAGATAATTTTAGAAAGTGTTCCTGTTGGCTTCTCTACAAAAGTAGATGGACTTATACATTCCCATAGATGGTGAAATGCTAATACAATGGCAGCCATCCTAGCATAAAAAGTTATTCTTCCAACATTGTCAACACAGGACAACCAGGAGAGAGCACTACAAAAAATGAGTTACAACAGTGGAACTCTTGGTTGTGTGGCTAAAAAAATCAATTATGATGAAGTTGATGTAGCGCCCCCATGCCGTGGCTATTGGCATGACAATGTAATTAACTAAAACGTTAACTGGGACGCTCCCTAACTTCTGTTAACTGACCACACAATATATGTGGTAATCTATTCGATTTTATGTTAAGTTTTGTAATGTAGTGGTTTAGCCCTTATTTTAAGCTAACTTAAGAAATCCTCAAAGAACATAAATTAGACTAATTACAACATAATGCACAGCGAGCTCGGACTAGCCGTCCGCACTCTTCCATCACCTCTCTTCTTCTCTCTTCTGACGCTAACTTCCCAGCTTCCGTTACCCACCGTCTCTGGTTCAAAGGTCATCTTGGTATAGCAACCAATAAACTTACGGAAAGTACATATTCAAAGGAAAATAAAATAGAGGCCAAAGGAAAATAGAATACATTTTAGCATGGTACATTCGAAACATTTTTAAACATTTATCAACATATTTTAACATGTAAAAAAATAAAGGAAATATAGCACAGGGCTACATTAATAACAAAAACAACATGCATCATGACATTCAGCCAACAAATCTATAATTACCTCTTGCTTGCTTGTATCTGTGGTTTGAGGAAATTTTGACATACGCTAACTGTATATGCCTGTACGCCAGCAACTGGTGTACATACTGTATATACTGTGCATCCAGCTGGCCGGCCTTATTTCAAGAATGTTTTGAAGGATTTTTTTCAAACATTGCACAAATGCCCACTCTGATCCAAGGATGAACTGATTAGATTTTTGAGGGTCAAGGACAGTGTCACTGCAGCCTGAGCCACACTTGTGAATGCGAAAAAAAACTCACTGAAAATGGCTTTTATCAGTAAACCATTGGAGGTCAAAGGTCAAGGTCACTGTGACCTGACATCTTGTGAGCACGATATCTCAAGAAAGCATTGAGGGATTTTTGTCAAACTACTTTCCCAAACAGAACGTTTGTGTCTAATTTCATTTCATTTCATTAATTACTGCCATTAACATGTCTCATGGTTTCCTATATGCTTATCTACTTATGTTTATTTTATTCAATAATTTGACCCCCATACACTTTAATCTCTAGGTCTTTAATCCAGAGTTTATTACAAACTTGAATGAATTTACTGTAAACCTTGGACAATAACAAGATCTCTACCAATCACTACTGCCACAAAAACCACCCCAGCCCTTCCTCTTGACCCACTACTGTTCTTTCACTATCTGCTTTGTATGCCTTGTAAAGGCATATAACCGCCAGGCAGTAATTTATCTTGTAATTTCTTGCCTTTCCACGGCTTATCCAGATGTCATTTATTATATAAAAACAAAAAACAGCAAGTCTTTTCATTATATTTGCCTATGAGAATGCTTGATAATAGAAACACTGTGTTTTGTATGAATCATTGTGCAATAAAACAGGGAAAACATGTCTCAGCAGTTACTGCACCTGATTTATGTGAAATACAGCCCGAAGTCCTGTACATTTAATCGTGTGGCACTACCCTATTTTGGACAATATCCAAGTTCACTTAAACCTTCACAAATGTTGTAAAACAGGAACCTAGCATATCTCTTCCCCCAGTCCTGTTGTGACATGTTTTTCAAAAACATGCATTTAAAACTACAGGATTAAAATGGTTGTGAATGAAAAGTGGTGACTTGAAGTAGTGTAAATTTGATTCAAACAGTGCACAACACAAAACTGTGAACCCAATTTCCCTCCTCCATTTGAGGTTTCTTTGTATGTTCGGCAGCCTGTGAGTTAATTTCCGCTATAGAATGTAGCCATACTGGATTCTTTAGTGATGAAAGAAAAAAGTTACTTCAATCATAGTTGAACTGAAATATTGGCCTGTCCGTCACAGGAGACTAGGTGAAAGTTACACAAAGTGACTGAGTTGAAATGAAGAGGTCACTGAAGGTAACTTCAATATCTTGCACGCAGCACTGCCAGTTGGGATTGCGACATCTACCACTACTGAATCCTGTCGATCCTTGTCCCGTGTCCTTCAGATGTAAATGCACAGCTAAATCTTGTTCTGATGAGCTGGCTCTTTTGTGTTGTGCCATTCGCCTGTGGAGCAGTTGTTTAGTCTCCGGTATGTACAGGTCAGAACACTCCTCACTGCATTGGACCGCATACGCAACATTGCTCGGATTGTGTTTGGGTATTTTTTTCCTTAGGATGAACCAATCTTTGTCTGAAGGTGTTGCTGGGTTTGAAGTGCACTGGGATGTCATGTTTAAAGAAAATCCTTCCAAAATTCTCTGACACTCCCACCACATATGGGACAGCAATTGTTGTTCAGCTTGTTGTTCTTTCCTTCGTCAGGTGTTCCAGTGTGTTTTGTTGGTCTATTGCCACAGGTTTGTAGTGCTCCCTTGATGTGTGTGTGTGTGTGTGTGTTCCTTTCTTTTCTTTTCGTATGCAAGGGAACATTTTCAGCCCTGTGACATGGGGTTCTGATCAAACCAAGTTTGTGTTCCAGTGGATTGCGGGAGTTAAAAAGTCGGTACTAGTCTGTGTGTGTAGGTTTCTGGTATATCTCAGTGTTGAAGCTCCCGTCCTCATCCAGTTGCACAGCACAGTCCAAAAATGGTAGCCTGTTTCTTTGGTACCTCCCGTGCGAATTTGATGTTGTTGTCCACTGAGTTGATATGTTCTGAGAAAGCCTGTCTTGTAGCAGTTGTTTCATTACCATCTCCACAGCTTCAGTTGAGGGAATGCAGGTATACAGAGACGCCAAGATGGAGGTGAGGTGCTTGGCAACATTGTAGGTGACCAGGTTTATGCTGCTGATGATGGGTCTGAGTGGGGTCCCTTATTTATATATTTTCAGGAGGCCATATATGCGTGGTGTGGCCTTTCATTAACAACAATTAATGAGTTATCTTCCTTGAATACTAGTATTGTTTTATCGTCTTTGGGACAGGTTTGAACTGAGACGTCAGTCAGTGCAGACACACGGGATTTATTTTTTTGTTTTTCCCTCATGGACATACCTCTGAACCTGCTCTCAGGATGTGGGAGGCATTTCCAGATCTCACCTTGTAAGTGGCAAGCACTATGACCACTGGAATTTCATCACTGTCTGTATTCAAACTCTAACTGTATTCAAACACTTTTGTTTTGGAACTGGTTTCAAACATCAGCTTAACAGCTATATAAACAGCTATTCAAAGATCACATATTTGCTGGAGCGAGAGAGCAGAATTGGTGAGGGGAGAGGGAATGGAGTTGCTTTAAGAGTCTCATGCTTGATTCTTAGATGTTACAACCCACAGCTTTAAAACAGAAAAAGGTCTGTTCATTTACAAAGTAAATTAAATGTACATTGTTTTGCAGATTGTAAAGTTTAGAACTTCCCTACCTAGCAATTGAAAAGGGATGAAGAAAAGTAAAGAACAATTACAGCATTTTGTGTTTTTTGTCTGAGAAAAAATAAAAGTCTCTCTAATTGTCTTCTTTTTTTTTAAAAAAAAAAAGCAATCAAAAATTGTATTGAATCATGAATTGAGTGAATTGTTACATCCCTAACTGGCAGTCATACAAGTGACATTACAAAAGCAAGGCTGTCTCAGATGCTTGCTGCCGCACCAATGTCTATGACTTCACAGCGCAGTGACGTCACAGCTCTGCGACAAAAGAAAACAGAAAGCATTGGCGAGAGATTGAAGGCAGTTACAGGAAAGGGTGTGAGTTCCTGGATACTGATGAGAATTGAGGTTTGATATGAATACTGACCAATGAAAAACAGGACAACACACTTCAGTTTTTTAGATATTTTCACTTTTGTTTTTGTTTTCTTAGAAGTCTGCAGTGGTTTGCACCAGCTATATGCAAGTTCAAACAAAGCGTAGTTGGAAGGTAAGGTGTGACTTAGGACGGAGTTTACAACATTTTTGGGGTCGCACCAGTGATAGGTAGTGAGCTAGTTTCTGTGTAGCCATAAATTGTTACTCAACTCTTACGCCTAGCTTTAAGTAGGTGTGAAGTCCTCTGTAGCTGTTGTCATGGCACGTTGTTTGATGGATGGATGGATGGATAGATAGATAGATAGATAGATAGATAAAGACGACTTCATCAATCCCCGTAGGGAAATTATTTCATCACAGCAGCAAGAATGTTCAGTATTCACTCCAGGAAAGAATTAATATAATGGACAATTAGAATAGTTGGAGCAGAACATGTGCCTGTTGATTTTCATACCAATTGAAGGTATGTGACTTACTTAATGTTAATTCTAGTACATTTAACTATAAATGAGTAACTTATGCAAATTCATATATCTGTGTACACTGATCAGCCAAAGCATTAACACCATTTACAGTTGAAGTGAAATGACCATTGATCCTTGCTACAGTCCAAAGTTCTGCCGTGAAACCATCGATCCTGTCAGGGTCCAACGGTGTCAGTCTTGCCTGTTGTTTTTTTACTTCCTGTTTTATATCGTAGTCTGTTCAATCCTCGTCTTCCTATTAAGTGTTCCCGCATTCTAATTCAACGCACCTGTGTCCTGTTAGTCATTAGTCCCTGTGTGTGTCAGCTGTGTTCCCCCACCGTCATGATCCAGACCATCATGTTCCCACTTGACTCTTGTTCCCTTGTGACAGTGTCCAGAAATTCTTTGTGTTTGCTGTGATATTCTGACCCCGTTTTGTTTATGACTGGAGTTCTTACCTGCTATAAAACGTTGTTGACTTTTTCCTTTTTCTGAGTCCAATATGAGCCTGAATCTGATAGATCCTGGCATTCAGGCATTCACCTAACACAAACCATTTGCCCCAAACACGCTTGAACACCAAGCATGTCCCCTCAAGGCACCTGCACCCCACAATTACAGTGAGTCCACCAGCAGGACAATGTATGTTGCAACACAACAAAAAACTGCTCAGAAACTGCCCAAGGAACGTGATAAAGAGCTTAAAATATTGACCAGTGTCCATGGGAAGTGCCCAAAAATAAATTATGATCCATGGAGGCCCCACCTTGTAAGCTACAGTACTCAACTGATCTGCCACCAATACCACGGTGCCTGTCACCACAGGTACACGTCCCAGAGAACATGGAACTGGAGTGGTCGAAATAACAGAAAATTATTTCAATGGCAGCGATGCACCACAAGATGGTAGACTACTCATTCTGTGTGTCTCCACACATGCCTCAGCTTGCATCTTATAAATCTTTCATAAATAATGTTTTATTGTTGTGTTAGTGTACTCCAGTCACTCCAGTGCTCGGCTGTCATTGCTTTTTAGACAGGATTACTTTTAAAATTAAGTTTTGCACAGTTTTATAAGAAATCATCCGACACAATGGTTTATACAATACAAATACTGCTGAAATGATCAGATGAATCATTGGATAAATCACGAAAATTGTAAAATGAACTAATTACTTTGATAATCATGAATATTTTTCATGTACAAACATTTTTATGGCTCAAGGTTCACAAATGTAAGTATTTGCTGCTTTTCCATCAAATAAATTCCAAGAAATTGTTTTGTACTCTTCGTTGGACAAGTCAAACACTGTGAAAGTTTACCTTTTGGGCTCTTTTGTTTTTTAGCAGGGATTTTACAATTAAACAATCATTTGGGAAAATAATAAGTAAATTAATCCATAATGAAAATAATAAATAGATGCAGTTCT
>KV751334.1:881565-891721 GCA_001698575.1 Mola mola
TAAACATAATAATATGTATATATATTATATAATTCTATTTTTTTCCTGTATCTGTACAGCATGGTGTTATTTTACTGAAGTAAAGCATCTGAGTGCTGGTGCTGAAACACTATTTGGTGCCCTAAATGTGGCTCACGCAGACAGCGCAATTGTCTGCTCTGCTGCTCGTGCCAAGAATTAAATCTCATTTACAGCATGAGGCAGAGCAGGGAATCACTCACGAGCTGTCTGTGCTAAAAATAGAGGACGAGGGTGACTACTCTATAGATATGTGATTAAAACTGAGTTGTTAAATAGTACAGATTTGATACTGCTTAATTGGTGATAGTGAAACCAGATTTATACTTCCAAACCGCAGCGCCCATGAAGTAATGCACACCTCCAATTCACACTTGAATAAACGCATGAGTCAGACGGCTCAGTACACTGGATTTTATCTTACATCAGCCTCAAGTTTTAGTTTATTTTATGTGCCGTATGAACACAGTGTGAACTAGAATAATTAAAACAGATTTTGACCCCTTTGAAAGATAGAATATAGTGGTGGTAGTAGTATTTTTTCCCTATTGACAACATCACTGAAAATCAACTGTAATGCGGTAAGTGACGCTTTTGCGGCTTCTGGAGGTTAATTGGCTGTATTTGGCTGTCTTCACTTGCCCCTACAGTAGCTCCAACAAGAACAGGTCAAAGAACTGTGATGTTATTTGAGGTATTTGCAGTGACAGGCTTCACTATTCTTACAGTATTTTTCCAGAAATGGCCCATAGCGGAAGCTAATAAGTTCCAGTGTTGAAAGGTAATCTTCTGATAATGTGGACGTCTTCTGTATGCTGAGGTCGGCCCGTGAATTTATCATCATTTCTTAATATGCAGTGTATGATATTCAGTGTTAATGCTCTCATTAAAGCCCTGCAATACCGCCTTTACTCAGCTCTTCTTTATTCACTGCAGTCTTTCTGAATCTGGGGGTTTTTAGCTGTAGCAAGCGATTCAAACCTTCAGATGAACAGTGTGAGCAGTGTCAACACACTAGCAACCTCAGACATCCAGGGCTTTTGTTGTTCTAACTGATATAGAAGATATTGGCTCCTCATGACAGCTGGTAATTATTGGCATACCCCTACATTTTTCTGATACTCTGACTCCACGACCCTCCTGCCAGAGCTGCATCAGGCCACAGGTACTCCTTATTAAGGCAAAAAGCTCCTTCTTATACCCAGCCAGGACCTTCTGTTTTACAGCACTGACTTTTGCAGTGTTCTGGGTTTGAATGCAGACTTTGTTGGTTGTGTTTTTTTACATTGCTATAACTAACCTTAACACGTGCGACAACTGTAAAATGAATGCCAGAAAAAGAAGGCAGAGCTTGTCGTAAGAGGATTAAAAACACAAAAAAATGTCCCTATTGCACCTGGTTGCGTATGAGAGGGTTGCCAGGGGTCACCCAGGGTCAGAAGTTTAGTACCATGGAAGGATTAGAGATGGGACTATTGGACCTCTGAACCAGAGCCTGGGTGCAGTGACAGTCTCTTGTTAGCAAGCCTATTCATTAATATGAGTTCATGATAGCAAAAAGGCATTAAAACCCCCAAGCGACACAAACACAAGCAAAAGTAGGCGATGGTACAACAAAGAGACATGAAAGCATCACCGCACCGAGTACCAGTAAGCACAAAATGTCTAAAAAAATAAATTGTGTCTCTTACACTCTGGTGTCTAGTAATGTAGCATACACAGTGAAATCAAAATAAATCGAAATTTATTGTATGGGAATGCGATTTTGTCAGTCCTTCCCTTTTTTTTAATTTCGTCCAAACTTCAGCTTTTTCTGGGATCTATCGGTGTGGGAACTGCAACGCTGCTAAATCTATAAATTTCTTTAATGTCTTTCATGTCTTTAATTTCTGCAAGTCAGCAAACACTTGCAGCAGTTTTATGCCAGCAATCAGCATCCACACGCATTTATAACAAGACATTCAATTTTTCCAGTTATTTTTATTTCACTATTTTTAGGCACACTACCCCATCTACATCTTTTCCCCTATTAAACCCATTCAACTCAAAGATTTCAGCTCTTAAAAGACATTATGGGGATATGTTTTTCTCATTTCTACCTTTAATATTTAACATACTTCAGCCATTTCTGGGATTTATTGTGCTGAAACTGCAACACTAACCAGAAAAATTGCATTTCCTGGAGAAAATGCATCAGCTGATAGCTGAATAAAACTTTCAGTCTGAAATAATAGCCAGAAAATTCATGAGCTTCAATGTCAGTTGATATTGTTTCTTTCTTCTTTGGTGTAAAAGGCATTAAAGGCCTTGCGGACATATTTTGTGGACGAAGCAATCTCCTCACAAAGAGTTGGTGTGTACTTTCAGTAACTGACTGATGGTGCCTGGGGAGCTCCATGAGCCGATAAATTTGTTGTATACTGTATTGCAGTTATTATGTCAAAAAGACACAGGGGTTTCACTGTAGTTATCTACTCCATGTTATCACACACTTGCAATAAATTTTTGAGCATAGTTAATCTAGTTAAAAAGTCATTTATTTTCAGTTTTGACTTGCCCAGTGCCCTCACTTTGTTGTTGAGCTAAACTATCAAAGTGACTGTATTCCGTACTGGAGTAATTGAAAAATAACAAATAGACGATGTTTGTTGTGAATATTTAGAGCCTAAAACTTTGTGAACTTTTTAAAAAAAACCAATAGTTCTTGTGAATTACTTCATAGTTGTCCTTTAAATTCCAACTAGTGGGAGAGTTGCTGCATCTTTGTCTTATTGTAGGATGTTGAAGTGTTTTTTTAACTAAATGTAGTGTGGACCAGTGTAGGAATGAACACTGTTCATTTTGCTGTATACTTACTTGGCTGGGTGTCTCACAATCTGCCTATGGCCCTAGACTTTTTACAGTTACAGTTACAGTTAGCAGTTATATCATGCATTGGGCCCATCTAAACATGTTTTTTGGTTGCCATGCAGTTACGGCCTCAGCTCTCTCTCCCTGCAGAGAGAGCTCTCTGCAGGTTGAGGCGGTGGCCATGCTGCTACCGTAAATACGTCGCTGCCGCGGCCTCCAGACCTGCTCGCTTTCTCCGCCCACCTAAAAAGGTGTTGCGCTCACACTGTCGGCTTTACGGCGCGCCATCTCTGCGCACCGTGGCTGGCAGGAGCCCGCTGCCTCAGACCCAGCAGCAGCGACAATGACGCGTGTGGAAGACGGCGGAAAAGAGAAGTCTCCCTGCTAAAACGGATATCTGAGGGCGACGGCGAAGCGTCTCTCCCGCATCCACCGCCCTCTCGCCTCCGCCTGGCTTCGGCGTGCCGCGCCGGGAAGGCGGAAAAGCAAGTGTCCGCTGCGCGGCGTTTAGCGTGCAGCCCACGGGGCGCATCAAGTCTGCGAGGTATTTTTCCAGCCTGTTCAGCTCGCCCGGCGACCTTGCGATGTGTGCGCCGTCAGTTTGTATCTGAAGGAGGTGGGCTCTTCCCTCAGACTGACGAGTGTTTGTGGTGTTTTTCCATCTTTTGTCCCGGATAGCCATTTTCTCTCCAAGATGTTTTGAGTGCCAAGGGGGCTGAGGACTTCACTGTTTACTGCGCAGACAAGCGGCGGTCCACCTCTGCGCTGCCGCTCCACTCGTCGGTTCCAGCACGCACGGCAGCTCCCGGGCCGGAGGGCGAGGGGGGTTGGTCGGTCAATCACAGCCCCAAGATGACGATGTCCGTCCCGGAGAGAAAATCGGGGTCGGAGGGGAAGGAAGAGGAGAGTGAGGATGAGAGCGAAATCGTGGAGGAGAGCCCGTGCGGCCGTTGGCAGAAACGGAAAGAGCAGGTTAGTGTGTGTGTGTGTGTGTGTGTGGGGGTGTGTGCGCGCGTGTGTGCGCGTGCGTGAGTGCGAGAACTTTTCCTTTGATTGCAAGCAATCTGCTCTTTGATGAGGGAATCAATATGTGAAGTTGAGCCTGCTTTGATCCTGCTGGACATCCTCGGTCATGCAGCGCCTGAGTTGGCCCGGGTTAGTGTTGGCCCGGGTTAGTGTTGGCCCGTGCTGCGATGCGCCATAAGCCCAGCACAGTGACACATGCAGTGCGGGACAGGACTAGTGTGGTCATGTAACTCCACCACTGACCCACTCAGCTGCAGGTTTAAGTTCAGAACCACACTGACGGTGTGCACGTAAACAAGCGTGAGTCTTAAATGAAGTTGGGCGATGTATCATAAAAACAAACAAGACTTGTTTGAAATACAGCTAAATTAGAGGGCGACCACTGCATTTCAGGACTTTCAATTGAAATAAGAATTATTTAGGGAACCACTTGATGAAATTGATTGGATCCGTTTTGGGTTTTTTTTTTATGATAGCAAGAGAATTTTGAGGTTTTGAACTTGTGGTCATCGTAAGGAAGCAGGATTGCGTTGTTTCTCAATTCTCCGAGCTTGTGATTAATGTGACGATTATTATAGATATACATGAAAAACAAAAATGTAGAATGAAAATAACTGTTTTCTCAAAATGAATGTTAATTTTTTCCATTGCCTTTGCCAATAAATTTGGAGGACATTATGTTTTGCCTTTGTGCATATGCTGTCTGTGTCCTGTATGGCTGTTACCAACATGACTCTGAGAGTTCTGAGTAAAATTGAATGGAATTTGGTGTGTGGTCTGGGTATGACCCGAGGATGATTATCTTTTGGTTGTTATCCGGATCTGTATTTTAGGAGCTATCCCGAGAACACACTTCACCATATAGTTACTTTGCAACAAAACCTTAATTCATTAAACACAGACCAGTGGTATTTAAGTTTCTTTCCACACAGTTTCAGGTGGGCGCTGGCAGAAAGCACTCTACTGAGTGCTGTCTCACATCTTTCTGTTTGTTGTATTCTTGATGAGGATAGTGAAAATGCAGATAAAGATGAAGGTGACTACCTCAAAATACCCAAACTACCAGTATTCAGTTTATTGCAGGCAGTGAATCCTCCATGTTAGATCATGATTAATGGATTCTCAGAAGAGTTACAGATTCATTTTCTAATCATCCACTAATTTGATTTATATGGCAGAGGCTCTGGGTTCACTTTGAATTAAAATCCCTCTATACAATGATACTCGATTCCGGAAAAGAAGCAAAATTTGCTGTGCCAGCTGCATCTACAGGTGTTACTGTTCAGACACCTTGTTGGGAGGCTCATTGAAAGGAAGTTGAGGATTTCACGTGTTTATAGTAGAGATAAGTATGGGAAAATTCATTCTGCTTCTTATATTATTCATCAATCCCAGATCTGCAGCTATGCTAGAGGATCAGCAGCAAGTTAGAACCCAGCGGTCTTGCTTGAAGCTTCTCCTCCCGCAAATAATCCAATTTTTGTTCCATGTCAACATCAGAAGCACCAATCACAGCACAGCGTCTGAGACGTTCACTACATCAGCAGCCTTGTTGCGAATGAAATCTGCCCACGTGCTCCATGGAAGTTCTGCTGTGAGGGAAGAGACAAAAATTCACACATTATCATAGAGACAAAACGTTTAAATGTCCCAGTAGCTGAGAAGCAGTGGGAGTTGCCACCGCTAGCAGCCGCAGATAAGGCTGAGAATTTAAGTTGACGGTTATCTCACAAACACACACACAGCGTCTTCCTCATATCACAAACCACCTGAACCTAGTGCCCTTTCTGTGCCATTGAGCATCATTCAAACACACAAACACATTGCCAGGGTGTTTTTCCACCCATTGATTACACATCTGCATGTTTTCTGGGCTTCCTCTGCCATCACACTTCCACCACTCAGGGCATCAGTGATTTAGGGCTGGTTACAGTAAAAATCTATAGGAGACTATCAATAGCAACTCATTTCCTAATATCAGAGCATCACATTTTTGTTCATAGTGTTCATATTAGTACACATTAAAGAGACAATTTATAAAGAAACTGTTTTAGTTACTTTTTTATTACAATTTGCTTGGAGTCCTTAATGACGTTTCGTTAAAAATAAAAACAAGATATAGGGCTTCAACCACTGACCTTTTTGTAGTAACAATTATTCTGTCACTCTTTCACTTCAGTGCTCACCTTGACGTAGCCTCAGCCACCTTTAATAGGTATTTATTAGCAGTAGAGAACAAGAAACAAAACATCTGTCTCAGCCAGCAGGCTTTTGTTTTCATTAGGGTCTGTTAACTTTCTAATTGTGTTGGTACAAGCTTGATTTAATTTTTTATGACCCGAATAAACTGGCATTTTAGGTGTAAATGGAGAGAGGGAAGAGAGAGAACAGGGTTACTAGAATTGAGAGTTGTGCAAAAGGTGCCCCTGTACTCCTGTGACTGACATCCACAAGCGAGAACTCATCAGTAATGAGTTTGTGCAGGTTACGCTGTATAATGTTGTGTTACACACTCGTACTTCAATGCACGCGAGTGCAGCTTTTTCCTCTCCGTTTGCCCCTTTAAAGTTGCTGCGTTACTCTGTAAATAAACCCTTCATTTCAGACTTTTTAATGTGAAACATTTGCAGGAACAAGCTGTTTAAATTCACTGATTTGTCAAGGGTCAACTGTACACTTTGGAGCCACCTTTTCTCAAGTTGCGCTTAGCTAACATTATATTTTATTTATTTGACATAGAAATTAAAAAGAATTGAAAGTGAGGAAAAGTGTCAAAGTAAAACAAGATACTACATGAAAGATGGCGCCTACTCTGTCTCATTAGAATTGCTCAAAAGTTGGCAGAAAGATTTGTACATTCCACACTTACTTCCTGGTTTATGGCCTACTGATGCGCAGTCTTGTTAACTTTATGATAAGAGTTTCTGTGCCATAGTTGACTTTGTTTGTGATTCAAGCTGTCGAGAGTTTTAGATGCTGCAATATTGCTAGTGGCCACTGATAAAATTTGGAACCAAGTCTGAGCGCTTTCATCATATCCAGGTTTCTAAATGATACATTCATAATTATAGTGCTCTTAAAACTCACCCCTGGGATCCCATTGTGTTTCTCTTGGGAGCAAATGAGTCACTAGCAGTAGCAACTACTGGTAAAAGTCACTATACCGGTTCAGTCTTGTGTCCTTATCAAAACAAATTTTAATGTTTATACCAGCCAAACTCCATTGTTCAAACCTGTTTTGATACAGACTGTCACGAAATAAATAAACTGACCCCACACCAACTTTTACTGTATTAACAGGTTAAACCTTATTGCTGCCATTAAATTTGCCATCGTTTTGACAGCATCTTAAAAGTGTTATCCTGTAGCTCAGTGGTATTGGTATTTAACATTACAAGTCTTATTGATGTGTACGTGTTGAATGTCTCATATCTCCCTGGATGGGTGTGTTTGAGCCGTAGGCTTGAAATGCACATGCAAAAATAAGCCAGTTGGGGGAAGTTCAGAGTACACGCTGCCATCTCTGTTTTTCGGCTCAGGCATTGAAATAAACATGGCCTACATTCACATGATCAGCACACGGCACTGTTTTCTATCTTCCTCTGTACGCCCGGATGGTTTTACATTTTTAAACTAGGTAAATGTGTTGCCATTAAAGTCTTGGTTTTTTTTTTTATGATGAACTGATCAGGAGAGCGATGGAAAGCAAAATTAGGAGGGCTGAAGCAAAACGACAGTAGAGGCAGGTTTAATGGAAAAAGTCCTTTTTGTTTGCAGGAGTTACTAACCAGATGATGCTAAGAAATAATTTGAAAATAAGGTGGTTGGAGTACTGTGGCACATAGTGTTGAAACGCTGCTCTCTTTGTCAGTGCGACTTACTGGCAAGTTTTGTCAGCAATGACAAGGTTTACACTTGCATGAATTCTGACTCGAGGCACGTAGCCTTTGACTGAGTCATCCATGCTTTCCCACAATGGCAACATTGAGGCTTACACAGGACTTCTTACACAGGCTTGTTAGTGGCTCAAATAATATTGCTGATGAGACATGAATCCTCAAAAACTGCCCTTTACTTTCTATTTTAACGCTGATCATTGCAGAAAGGAATAACTACAAAAAGTTCTGTGAAGACATATTGCACAAAATTCAGATCAGACATTGTGCGCTTTAAGGTATAGTTTTTCAGTTGATAAGCTGAGACATGAATTAGAGAGAGGTCTGTTGTAATCCTTATCACCAGGCAATTTGCTGTGAATGCACTCTTTTTTTGAAGTTGTGCCTCCGTCAAATCTAACAAAATCATTATTATTGTCATTTATTATCACTCTTCTTGATGCTCTTAATGGTGTTTTCCTAAGATTTGTCGAAGATTTAGAACGTTTAAGAGGATATTTTACGTTTTGTTTTTTTTAATAGAAAGTTTTAATATCATTCTGAGCCATTAACCACCCTACAGTTTGTGCAAAAGTTTTAAAAATTAAGATAAAATGTAACACAATATCATAAAGGCTTAAAAAGTTGCTAAAAATTAGGGATTATATCCAACCGTTAGATCTGAATAATGCTCTTGCATAGATATTACATGCATTTGTATGTTGCATGTTGGGTGCTTTGCCTGAACCTTTAATAGTAACAGGGAAAAACCTCAGATCTAACTTAACATCCACTGATATTTTTAAAAAAAAAAAGGAACTGTTAATAGCTAATTCAGCACATTCTTTTATGGTTCCCTTTACCAAATATAAACCAGAACTGAAAGAAAAAAATTATAGCCCACAGTAACTGAGGCAACCTTATAGCTGCTGTCTGTGAGTATCTTGGAGTGTGCTCTAAAGAGTCATGACAGCACAATGGGGCTTACATCTACCAGAGACACAGCTCACCGAGCTGGACAGATTATTGCTGCCCTCCCTGTGATCTTGGCCCAATATTGCAGCATTTTACACCTCCTGGAGTGAGTCCACGCCCATCCCTACGTGGTGGTGCAATACAGCAAATCCTTCTTTTTGAAAGACCTGTTTCCATCTGCTCATAGAGAAGACATGATGCGTCCTGGGTTGGGGAACACTGCATTCACTTTTGTTGGTACTAATTCACGGGCACAGATGAATAAGTGAGCTCAAATGTGACGGGCAGATGCCATTTTCTATGCATTCCTGTTTCATGCAAGTGCTTACAGCCTGTAAACCCTTCAACGCATCAACTGGAGGCAACTAGGTGTGAGGTGGGGTCACCACTGCAGTAAAGATATTAATGAAAATACTCACATTAACATAGTTAAAAGACAGTTTTGGAATACTTGAATACTAATGTTTAAATAGGCATACAAAACATAAACTGTAAGGCTAAGAGGGCTTCCTGGACTCAAACTGAGTCAGTTTGAGGTGGTGTTTAGATAAGGATCACAAGATCACAAGAAAGGCTCAAGTGGACTTGCTCAGTAACAATTCAAATGTCTTTATTGTCATGGTTCAATCAGGTAGGACCTTAAAAACATGCTTACAACACTTTTGTACTTGTGGGTAGGTTTGTGCTTAGTGGAATGGATTGTCTTATCCACAGATGAAATCTGAACATGGCAGTTAAATGTAGGAAATATCGGCAGTATAATACACGACCATAAAATAATCAGATACATGTTAATGTTGCCACAAAGTATTTTTAACAATGTAAATCTGTGAAACCCATTTGATGTTACCAAGGTCCAAACTGATGTCTCCATTGTTTTATCTTGCAGTTTGTATGATTTTTTTTTTTTTCTCTCATGGAATGCCAGCCACAGGCCTTAGGATAATTTAACTACCATGAAAAAAATCATCACCTCGCAGAATCTATCATGTTTGCCATGCAGTGAACCCCCAGTAGTTTTTTAAATGTATACCATGTCTGAGGTTGAAAAAGCAAGCAATTCAACTGAGCAAACACCCTCAGCACATGTCATTGCCCCTCATAAGCCCCTGTCAGGTTGTGACTTGCATTTCAAGTGCCGCCTGTCACGAGGGGATCCTCTTAATGGCATTACAGAGTATAATAATCCAGCAGTGCAGGCATGGTTGCTGGTTTGATTGCTGCCCTATCAGGAATATCATGTTCTTAGGTTTCTCTGGAGGGGAAACTCAGCTTTGATGCACCTGTTAACATGGTTGCTGCCAACAATGGATCTAACTGCCTGGTACTCAGTCCTTAAGAGGGAACACGTTCACACCAGATCATTTCTAGAATACAGCGATGAGTCCATAGCTTTTTCAATGTTTTCAGCA
>KV751334.1:891765-931210 GCA_001698575.1 Mola mola
TTGAAACTTGATATATCTCAGCAACTATTTGATGGATTAACATAAAACTTTGTACAGACATTCATTGGGGGCATTTTCTGCTGACTAGGGCACAAGCACATTAAATAAATAATAAGTAACAATAAATAGATACCAAAAGTACAAAACAGCACAACAATGAGGCACTGTAGTGCTGCAGACATGCCCTGGGCCAAACATCTTCCTCTCCAGATGTAAGAAAAAATAATCAATGTGATTAAAAAAAAACAATCAAATGTCACATCACCATGATTATTGTGATGCAAAAGTGTGTATTTCCACTCATCATGAATAGTACCTCACAAACTGTCAAAAGAGCCACATTCTAGCACCTCCAACAGATCAGTTAGTGTGGGTTACAAGTACTCAATGTTATTAGTGAAATAATATTTAACGGTTAGTGTGCGTGTGCAGTGCACGCCTGTTGTTTTCGGCTCAGCTGGCGTTACAAGCACTATGGCAGCTATGACCAAGAAAAAGTGATGTCTTGAAATACTTTGACCTAAAAAAAAATAATAAAAAAAAAAAACCCAAAAAACAAACCACAAATAACGACGTGCACTGGAGATATGTGGTGTTAAACTTGCGTTGAAAAATGGTACTTTGATGTTGAACTGCATTTGCTTAAAGCATGAAGAGAAACCAGCAAAGACAGGCGCTCTCATCACATCATTTGCTAGCCCGGATAGCACTTGCCGTTCTGATACCGGAGCTGTTGAAAGGTTTTGTGAAAGGAGAAGGCTTCTGCAACCTGATGGCGTTTGTCTCCCCTGAGTACAAGCAACCATCTCTGTAAGCTGCCAGAGTAGAAAAGATGTACGAGGAACATGGGGCAAAACTAAAGGCTGAAGGCTAAAAATGGTGGCCGCTCCTACAGACTTGTGAACAGCTCTCACCACGGAGTCTTACGTGACCATCAGTTGTCAGTTTCATTCAGAACTGGTGTTTGGTGACCACTGTCCTACAAACACACAGTACTGATGAGCGGCAAAACACAGAAAACACAGTGGGCCACATCAAAGTAGCTGCCGAGGAGTGGTGTGTGTGTGTAACGGAGTACGTTTGAAACTACACCTGGTTTCCATTGTTCCCTATTTATCCTTGTATAACAGCAAATAATACCTGTATTTCTGTCTGGGTGCATAGCACGAAAACTGTTTGTCAGATTGACTTCAAACTTGGCTGGTGTGTTGCTAATGACCCGAGAGTGTGAATGTCCACTTTTAACGCACAACAGTGTGCCAACATTGTTTCCATATAGTATTCTTTTCTTTTTTCTTTTTACTGTGAAAAATTTATATTTTTTGAGTAATTTTCTGTTTGTGAAACAGTAACAACATCAATAGGGTTCAGTTAGGCTAATGTTAGTCAAAGGTTGTCATTGTGTTTCATGTTTAAAATTTGTGAATTTATGTGCATGACATGACTTTCTAATCTTTTCAACTCGACTCCTGACCATGTACACAAATTCTTTCGGCTACATTATGTCATTGTCACTTTGTTGGCTCACAGTGGTGAAACTGATTGCTGCTAACATGACTGTAGATTCAGAAAAATTCCACTCCAAAAGGTAATTCAGATACAGTATGTGGTTTGCCATTATGTTGACATGAAACTAGAAAATGTCAAATTAGTACTAAACAGCAAACAGAATGACTCAATTGGTGAAATAGTGGGATAAGACTTGATATTCTTGTTGGGGGTAAAGATCACAAACATATATTTGTACAGGTGTGACCTGTGTATAATTTAACATGTGGGGCTGTTGTACCAGTCGAACCTGTGGTCTTTGGGGGAGTGGTTGGTACCTGCTCACCTACTTTCTTTGAGTGCAGGAATAGTTTAAAAACAGACAGTGTAATTTACATTTTCATGTGTCATGACGTAATGTATCTTACTCTCTGGGCATCTGTGTTCCGGACTGCCGGATTGCATTAGAGTTAGCATGCTATTTTCATCTGTTTCACAGCCGTCAGTGTTCAGCTTCACTGCGCTGCTGTCTGTTAGCCTGGGTGTTTTGAGTGAAATCGCAAGTTAATGGTCTCTCATTGTCGTTCACGTGAGAACAATCATTGTCCCCTGTAATTTTTAACACATGGAAGTGAATCGATAGAACTTTTACTCTCGGGAATACCTTCGATGACTACATGCTGCTAATTCACTGGCACTGATGCATGAAAGAGGCCTGTTTATATATAAGCAGCAACCAACAGCATTTACATAACACCTGCATGAGGGTTTTCGCTACTGATTAGTCAACAGACAGTGTCCAAACAACGAAGATACTACTTTGCACCAGCAGGCCAACGTCTTGAAGGAAATGTCTGCTCTCAGGTCTGTGTATGCTGTTATCATCACTTTATGATATTGACTGCATTCCTGGAGTTCACTATAGGGTAAGTGTGGAAGCTGCTGCTGGCATCTAAACTTAAGGTGAGCTGAGGAGGGGAAGAGAAAAGCAGGCTGCACTCTTCACGGAGCCACAGTTAAATGTTTACAAGCTGAATTTTGCTTTAGCAACATTAGTACATTCAGAAAAACTTGTTCTTTTTTTAAAGACATCTCTTTTGTCTGCAACAATTGCTGCTTATTATTACATGTCCCTGTGTGTGTTTTCTTGCTTTCCTCTCTTTTTACTTGTGTCCATGAAACATTTGCTCTCTGTTTCTTTTGCATCTCATGTGCATTCTTATCGCATGGACCATAAATACAACAAGCCAATTAGGACAAACCATTTGCATCAAACTCTCTGTTGTAGTTATAAGTAGGCGAGATGAGAAATTTCTCTCCCAACTGCTACGACAAATAGCAAAACTTTAGATTGAATGGCTTCAAATAATCGATGGCAGCTCAGTACTGTCACTACCACCCCTAATGCTATCAGAACAATCAGTAAAGCTTGTTAAACACCGCTGTCCACTGTTTGTTGACATCTGGATGATACCATAACTACAAAATTAAGACTTTATTTAGAAATCAAATGAAAATGAATGTACTTACAACAAAACCACAACTTGTAAACTGTAAAGCGAGCTTGATGATTAAGGAAGCGGATCCAGAAATTACTCTGTCAGTGCTCACTGTTGATATTATGGTAACAGTTATATCTTATTCATCAGTTGTCAAACTGGGGGTCAGTGTCCAATCACCAGGGAAACCCAGGCATTGGTATGTGATGTTCAAGGAATCAATATATTATACCTTTAATTGAGACTTGGTAATTGGTATTTAGCAAACGACAAAAAAAAAAAAGAAATCCGTATCCTCTAAACTAAGGGGTTAAGCGACAGATATCCACTGCTGAATAGCTGACTGGCATCGGTCTGCACCTCTCCTGGTCTATTCTTATGAACATAAACACGAATCTACCCAATCCAGGAGGAGGGCAGCACCTGGACACACAGGAGAGAGAAAACCAGGACTCACACACACGCCACTAGTCTTTGCAACTGTAGTGCAGACAATAATACAACTCTTTCCACTGAAACGTCACACTTAAGCAGAAGAGCGAGTTTAGCCTCAGTAATGTGATATATTTCCAAGTGTAACGGAATATGTGGGTGAGGTTTAATCCACCCACAAACTCATATCTGTAAGCAGTGGTGTGACACAGCAAACAACAGAACAGATGGTGTTGGACCTATTAGGGCCGGTCACGAACAGGCTCGACTCCTCTTTAGAAGCTGAACTCTATGACCTCAAAACATTTTCATGTTTTGATCTGAATAAATCGCTGGATTGTGAGGGATCATGGCACCTGGTGGTGGAACGCAATCTCTCATCAGACCTGATGGGATACACGGAGTGTTATCAGTCAGCGTTTTCCACTCCAGCTGTGTGAAATGGAGCTACCCGGATTTTTTTCAGACTGGAGTGCTGCCATGAAAAGGAATCCTCCAGGAATGGCTGACGTGTCTCAGGCTTTCACAAAGCTGCCATCGTGGTTCATGTCACGTGACATCAACGCCTCGGAGAAATGTCTTGCACCTTCTCAGGCATGCTGCACAGAGTCAGCAAGATCTTTGAAAGACAGGAGTTTCCTAGAGTCATGATTTGGAAATGACTGTTCCATAAATACACAATCTTCAAATTGCTGGCATTTATCACAAAAAAAACGACAAACAAATCCTGACAGCACAATTTGATCTTGCATAATTCTGCATAACCTTCATCTACTTGCAGTTAAATGCAAGGAAAGGGAAATAAAATCACCAAAAGACATTTTCTGTTATGCTTTTTCTTTATTTCCTGTCCTTTCTTTGGTTAACTGGTCAATTATAATCAGTGTTGTTTTACATCAAGGTTTTTGCAGAAAAGAAGGAAGAAAACTTGTCACATTCAGTTCTAAAGAGAGAAATCCTTTTAGCTGAAGCAGGGAAAGGAGAAACATGGTCTTTGAGGCACTGAAATCTGTTTTTGTTCTCTAGGACCATTGAGCTTGACAAGGCTATACAATCCCACGGCAGAAGCGTCAAAGCGTCTGAAATAAATAATTTTATTTCGCCACTAACTTGCTTAAAAGGTTATTGCAAGTGTGTGGTAACATAATGGCCGTAGGTACCTACAGTGAAACACTTTAAAATGACGTTTTTTCAAAATGACGTTTTCGCAAAATGCTGACAAATGTGTTTTTTGCTCATATTTGTACTCCTATTCATGTTTTATAAATGTGATCATGTAGGTCATGATTTAAATCAAAGTTTCGGCTGTTTCAGGCTACTGCCAGCCTGAGTGCGTGTCTTGTGGTGAGAGCCATTTTATTCTATATGTTATCTATGGGCAGGGAATGTTTAAGCCTGCTGCTTAATGAGCCCTGGGCATTTTGGATGCCCTGGGCACCTCGTGTTTTTGCAGGAGAACTCTGAATGCCTCCAGTTGAAAAAACACGTAAACACAGAGCAGAACGCTCCCACCTTTTCTATTTTTTGTTTTTGTCCAGTTGAATAAATTTGTACGCAGGCTGTATGTAGTGATTTTGAAGTTTACAGTTGCCTGGAAACAACCATCAAGGAGAAACGACTGTCCAGCTGGTGTTTTCAGGATAGCAGAATTATATAAATTAATTGCCTAATCACCAGAGAACTGCTCTTCTTTGTGTTCATCATAGCCCCCATCTTATCTAATAATATTTTTATCTATACTGTAGCTTATCTATCCAACTCATGCACTGCATTTCTATGCATAGGAAGAGCTGGAAATTCTTATAAAAACAGGAAATCTCAATGCAGTGAGGCTGCAGTTTGTTCTATTATATCATACCTACTATCATACATTACATAAATAGGGAATTTCCCTGCACACACTCAGAACTTTTAAAGTACCATCTTGTGATTCTGATGCAGACACACTCACATTAGGCTACAATAATAGCCTTAGGCGCAGTGTTTTGTATTGTAATGTGAAACCGTTATTAAAGCTTTGTGCAGGCCCACTGCTGTCTAGTCTGAGTGCTGACTGGTTCCTGTAAGACCTTAAAAGGTGCATTTAAAGTTGGGCTTGTGCTTGTTATTGTTAGTGAACGTTCCACCCTTACTCTGCCCTAAGGCAAAGGCCAAAGTCCTCCACCTCCTCACATCTCTCCCGGCGTTACATATGATTTGATCAAAGAGAACACTGCTGAATATCAGCTGTAAAAACACTGCACAAATCCTTGCTCCAGACTCTGCTGGCAGGTGAGAATAGGTTGCATAAAAACCTCCATAAACACAATTAATCTTTTAACTATCAAGAAAGTGGCAACACCATGCAAAGTTATATATGCACATGCTTTTATGGCTTCAAAGGGGGCTTTCTATTCAAAGTTGACCTGTTGATAATGAAAACTCTATGTTGCTGACTTATTCCTATGAACTTCATCACCAACAGACTGTATCTTGATCTTTGAAACCAAATTTAGACATCTGTTTCTATAAGTCAACTTTGCACACAAAAAAGGATGAAGTGACAGGAAATTTTGGATGTACATTTTTTTGGGTACAGTGTGAATGTGTTGGGAACATACTGAGCATGACATTAATTTGCTATAAAGCTAATATATGCATTTGACTTATCCAATTTTTTTTCCATTTGTATTGACTTTTCTTTGTGAAACAGTCTCCTCTTGGATCTGAGAACAAACTCCCTTGAGATTTTTTAAACAACATCAAAAACCCAATTTTTTTAAATCTGGCTTTTAACACCTCATTACTTATTATTGTTATTTCTATTACTATTGTTTGAGTTTTGTTTAATTTTTCTTATTGATTTAAGCTTAGCAACCAGTAAAGAGAGGAGCAGAGCTGGCAACTATCACCACCTGGTGGTGAGTTGGATCAAGTGGTGGGGGAGGAAGACGAACAGACCAGGCAGGCCTAAGCGAATAGTGAGGGTCTGCTGGAAACAGTCTGGCTGAGGATCCTGTGAAAATGGTCTTCGACTCCCACCTCCGGCAGAGCTTCAACAACATCCCGGAGGTAGTGAGGAGCATGGAATCTGAGTGGGCCATGTTCTGCGCAGCCATTGTCGAGGCGGCTGCTTGAAGCTGTGGTAGCAAGGTCGCTGGTGCTAGTCATGGCAGTAACCCCATAACCCGCTGGTGGACACCAGAGGTGAAAGGGGCCGTCAAGCTGAAGGTGACTTACAAGGCATGGCTGGCTTGTGGGACTCCTGAGGCAGCAGACAGCTACCGGTACGCCAAGCGATCTGCGGCTTGGGTGGTCACTGCGGCAAAAACCCGGGTGTGGGAGGAGTTTGGTGAGGCCATGGAACAAGACTTCCAGTCAGCACTGAAGAAATTCTGGCAAACTGTCCCGTGGCTCAGGAGGGGAAGGCAGAACCCTGTCCAAACGGTCTTCAGTGTGGGAGGGGAGTTGCTGACCTCAACTGAATTTATAGTTCAGCGTTGGAAGGAATACTTCAATGATCTCCTCAATTCCACTAACACACATGCCGAGGAGGAGGCAGAGCCGGAGGACTCTGGGTTGGGCTCACATCACTGGGGTCGAGGTCGCTGGTGTTGTCAAACAACTCCGCAGCGGCAGTGCCCCGGGGGTGGATGAGATTCGTCCCGAGCTCCTCAAAGCTCTGAATGTTGTAGGGCTGTCATGGTTGACATGCCTCTGCAACACTGCGTGGACATCAGGGACTGTGCCTTTGGAGTGGCAGACAGGTGTGGTGGTTCCCCTTTTCAAGAAGGGGGACCAGAGGGTGTGTTCCAACTACCGGGGGATCACACTCCTCAGCCTCCCTGGGAAGGTCTACTCCAGGGTGCTGGAGAGGAGAGTCCGGCTGTTGGTTGAACCTCGGATTCAAGAGGAGCAATGTGGTTTTCGTCCTGGCCGTGGAACACTGGACCAGCTCTATACCCTCACGAGGGTACTGGAGGGGGCATGGGAGTTTGCCCAACCAGTCCACATGTGTTTTGTGGATCTGGAGAAGGCTTATGACCGTGTCCCTCAAGGTGTCCTGTGGGGGGTGCTCCCGGAGTATGGGGTAGATGGCCTTTTGTTACGGGCCATTCGATCTCTGTATTTTCAGAACCAGAGCTTGGTTCACACTGCCGGCAGTAAGTCAGACCCGTTCCCAGTTAGGGTTGGTCTCCGCCAAGGCTGCCCTTAGTCACCGGTTCTGTTCATAATTTTTATGGACAGAATTTCTAGGCGCAGCCAAGCGGTGGAGGGTGTAAAGTTCGGTGGCCTCCGGATTCCGTCTCTGCTATGTGCCGATGAGGTGGTCCTGTTGGCCTCATTGAACAGTGACCTCCAGCTCGCACTGGGACGGTTTGCAGCTGAGTGTGAAGCGGCGGGGATGAGGAACAGCATCTCTAAATCTGAAGCCATGGTTCTCAGCCGGAAAACAGTGGATTGCCCACTCCAGGTCGGGGGAGACGCGCTTCCCCAAGTGGAGGAGTTCAAGTATCTCAGGGTCTTGTTCACGAGTGAGGGGAAAATGGAGCGGGAGATTGACAGACGGATTGGGGCAGCGTCGGCAGTGACGCGGACGCTTAAGCGGTCTGTTGTGGTGAAGAGAGAGCTGAGCCAGAAGGCAAAGCTTTCAATTTACAGGTCAATCTACGTCCCAACTCTCACCTATGGTCATGAGCTCTGGGTAATGACCGAAAGAATGAGATCGTGAATACAAACGGCCGAAATGGGTTTCCTTCGCGAGGTGGCTGGGCTCAGCCTTAGAGATAGGGTGAGGAGCTTGGACATCCAGGAGGAGCTCGGAGTAGAGCCGCTGCTCCTCCACGTTGAGAGGAGCAAGTTGAGGTGGTTCGGGCATCTGGTCAGGATGACTCCTGGACGTCTCCCGGGGGAGGTGTTTCGGGCATGCCCACCCAGGAGGAGAACCCGGGGCAGACCAAGGACACGCTAGAGAGATTATATCTCTCAGCTGTCTTGGGAACGTCTTGGGGGAGAAGAACGTCTGGATCTCCCTGCTCAAACTGTTTCCCAGGTGACCCGGATAAGCGGCAGAAAATGAATGAACGAACGAACGAACCAAAGATTTAAGCTTAAAATCAGTCCTGCCTGCCTGGGTTGCTTTTTGCATTGAAGGTGTTATACAAGTAAAGCTTTTTATTATTGTAAAATTATTTTTTCACTTATTTGTTTAGATTGATTAATTCATTTTTCTTTCTATATGTAGCCTACCTCTTACAAAAGCCTGAGTATTTTTAAAGGGCTGCTGCTCAAACAGGTGCTCTTTGGATCCAAGGATATAGACAAAAAAGAGAGCTAACACTTTGTACTTTGCTTTTGATCAATAAATCCAAATTAATAAAACGTCAACAAAGGGGCAGACAGGTGTATTTGTGCATACCCACTTTCTTGTCTGCACAGGGCAAAGTGCAGGTCTAACCATTCTATAATGTTTCTCCTATCAGTGTTATTCACACTATTTCAAAGTACACGCACTAAAGACTTGCTACTGCTTTGCCTATACTGAAGTGGCACCCAACTTGTGCACCACAGGCCGAAGTCGCCCTTCCCCTCTGTCATAAATCTGCTGTTGTCCCCATGTGGCTGACGTGATCTGATTTGCAATCAAAATTTGAATGTGAAGGATTTGTTGTTTGTGCAGCTCGGGCGGCCGAAAGTAAAACAGGTTACACTCATGCAAGAACCACGATTGAATTAGAAGTGCTTTGGAGCAGCCATCAATCAGGAAGATGCCTGATTAATTGAATATGGAGGCAGTGAATAACCCTGTCCCTTCCTGCAATATATGTGGTGATTATGATGAGGGCTGTAGCTGCCACCGTGCACCCAGTGGACATGTCCTCTGTCTTTCTTTCTAGGAATAAAGGGGTCGGGAAATTTATTTCACATTACTATTTTAGTTTGCTCTGCGGTGCATTTTGCAAGAGCAGTGTATATTTATCATGCTAATTTTAGGTGTTAACAACCTTTACATAACCCGATATTGCTCTTTTACTTGCTTGTCTTTTTTGCCTTTCTTGTGGCCCTTGCATATTCTTTAGTCAAACTTTCAAAAGTGGAACAATAGACACGTCTAAATTCTGGAGTGACAACAGATGTTTAGTGAATATTCCTCAGCTAAGGTTGGTTTTTAGAGTGAAAGAAGCTCATAGAATGAAAGAAAAACAGTACTTTTTCCAACCTAAACCCTATTTTCTGGTCTTTTAGAGCTTTAACTTTCACAGAAAATATCATTGTTGAAATTTGCTCCAGTGTGAAGTTTTGTTGCATTCAGCTCAACAAGGCTATAAAAAGCAACAGCACGGGTAAGTCACAGAGAACCCCCAGACACAGCCAGGAAATTGATGAAAGGGCACAGTTTTATTTTTACAAAAGACTAAAAACTTGTTTAGATCTATTCTAAAGGTGAACATTTTAATTTTAAGTGTGCTTAAAAGAAATGATTTATTTCCATTTCTTTCCATTCCACATGTTGACTTGCCCAGCACCGTTGCATTGTAAAGCCTTTGCATGCTAAATTTTCCTTGTAACGGAACTCCATACTAGAGTAGTTTTCCAAAAAATTACTCCTGTATTTTATGAAGTTTCAGAGGCTAAAAGGCAAGAAAAGGTTCGGTTGAAAAATATCAGAGTTCTTCTTTAAGACTTTCATACAATTGTAAGAGCATATCAGTTTTGAAATAAAAGGAGAACTGAATGCAAAGAAACAAACAGGTGAAAGGATTGAATATGAAGTAACATGCTGTCAAGAAAATTATCCACATTTTATTTCCAAGTATCTGGTTGCTGCTGGTTTATACGCTTGCTCTAATGGCTGTTTTTAGGGCAGGACTGCTGGTCTGTACACCTGAATTACTAGCACATATTGTTGCTCCTGTGTAGAGACTGTGGTCAGGCAGGAGGGGGTTAGATAAACACACGCCACCACACGATGCTTTTACAGACACTCCCATTGAGCTTTGTCTGTAGTGTTACATAAGTGTAAAAACACAGCCGCTCGCTGTCTCCGGGCACTTCGGCTAACATGCTTTTGTTTGACCACGTGCTGAAGAGCCAGCTCAGGTTGAGTGGCAGCGCTAAGCCTTATTCATAGACACACCCCCTGGAAGGTAAATGCCACATGATAAACACAACCCCTTCTGCTTTCCTTTAGCCTTTTCCTCATGGGGCCTTCTTAACAAGCTCAATATCAGCCACGTGGCTAATTGAGCCATATAAACACAACAATAGCTGTGAGAGCGAAACATAAGTACTTAAATGCATTCTTAAATACACGCCCCCCTCAAGTGGATTCCTTGGCTTGACATGATTATATATCTGCTCTAGCCTTCAGTGTTACCAACTGATGTCAGTTTCAGCATACAAAAATGTGTCACTGCTCTGCCCACACCGAGCAGCTGGCTGGCTGCTGTGGCAAGTACTCAGTTGCGCTGTTTTCCAAGCTTTTACTACCAGTGACCTTTTGCCTGCTGGAAAACTAAATGACAGTATCCTCTGCCGGAGGTTCAGAAGAGGGTGTGTGGCCAGTGGAGCTCAGATAACCTCCGCAGGTTTTTGTAGTAGCAATGAAGCAAGTTACGTGTTTTTAAAGGCAAGAATTGGGTAAGCTGTTGGGCAGAAACTGCTCCGCTTTATGGAGTGCTTCTATGCTTGGATGGACTCTGCCAGACCCTGTTAAGTTCCTCTGAGGACACAAGCAATTCCACATGTTTTTAGGGAATTGGGAAGGGGGCCAGTTTCAGGTCGAGGCAAACACACAGCCCTGTTAGAAACGCTGCTTCTATTCCAAGAACCGGACCGCTCCTGGAAAAAAAAAAAAAAAAAAAGACTTGATTGCGAAACAGTCCCTTCCCTCCTTGGCTCATGAAGCCTCACTTCTCTTTTAAAGTCTTTTTATTGGCAAAGTTGTGGGTTTATGATTGAGTTTGTGGGTGAAACTAAACGATGGAGTCCTAGTTTTAACTCTTCCTCAGCGAATGAACGGCCCACTGCCAGTATCTGCTCCAGACCCACGCTCTGAAACCATACAAACTTTAACTTTTTTCTGTGCCCAGTAATTTATAAGGCTCACATTTAAGTGTTTTCTTTCTTACCTACTGAATTAAATAATCTGTGGGATTTTTTTTATTTCGCTAAAACTCAACATGTCTCCATCAAATCTAGGAGTCTTGGATGGGTTTTCTGTCAAGTAACGCAGCAAACACTGTGATTAGAATTATTCTCATCCTTCATTGGAGTAAAAGTACTAATACTACATTTAAGGAAATTCCAGAATTCAGAATCAAACACTCAGGGTTGTTATTGTAAGTAATCGACCGAAATAATCGCCTGAGTCTATAGTTCCCCTCAAACAATATTCATAGTTTAAGTGTCTTTCATCTCATTGTTTTGGTTATATGGCTTGTCATTTTACAAATTCAGCTACTTCTCACTGCTCTCATCTGTGTTTTCTATTACAGTGTGACGTTTTTTTAAAGCCAAAAACATCTGGTGAACCAGCCGTACATTTTTTGTTGAACAAAGCAGAGCATCAGCAGCTAACAAGCCTGATTCTTGCCTCAGTAGCTGGTAGAAGCCAAAAACAGAGATTAAAAGAAGGGTAGATATATTACATTCATCAAGTGTTTAGAAACACAATTGAGAATAAATGTTAATGTTGTGGTGGTTGTGGTTTAAAAGCTAGATGCCATTCACAGTTTTGGGCGTGGGACATTAGTGTTCCCTGATGGGAGAGAGAAATATGTGTGTGTGGTTCACTGAGCCCTTTGCCCCCACTGATGGAATGAATGGCAAGAATGAAAAGCAGCTGCAGCATCAGTAAGTGTCTCAAAGGAAGGAAGTGCTGTCGATGATTCACAGATGTTTCAACTATTACGACTCAGCATGAATGTATAACTGTGCAGGAGCTGTAGAATAAGTCAATCAGGGTAATTGTTGCAATGTTATGTAATGATGTTGGTCAGGAGAGACGGACGGATATCGCCTCAGAATGAGAGTTGCTCTCTTTGAGCGTATCTGATTCACTCACCACTGTGACCAGATTAATTGCTTTTAAACACAAAGGAATTATTGAACGCCAACAATATCTGATTAAAGGCAATAAATTGAAAAAAAAAAAAAAACCTGAATTAAAACATGCAGCAGCATCAGTGGCGATCTGCAAGCTTTGTGCAGTGATCTCTCTTTGATAATGTTTTTGGTAAAGATATGAGGCATGAGAACCCTGAATTATTATATTTAAGCATTTGTATTCAATATTATGGAGCTATCAATAATGGCTTGACAAAAGGAAACATCAAAACATCTTATATGTTGAGGCAAAAAAAATATTACCATCTGGAGATATTAATCTTAAGTGTTTTCTAGATTTACCTTAGCACAGATAGTTTGCTATTGCTGTATAATGTACGTTGACTCGTCTAAAAAAAGATGCAGTGAAGTATAACATAGATAGAAACAAAGTGTTCTGAAACGTTTTAGTTATAAAATGCAGTGTATATTAAAAAAAAGTATACATTCGGAACACAATAGTCACATATCATCACCTTTTGAGGCAAAAAGTTGCTTCATTACATATCCAGCATTTATAGAGCAACATTATCCTCCATATGGAGTCATAATTCTCGCCGCCTGATGATTGAAAGTCAGCGACCTCTGACTCTTTTGCTCTGTTTTTGCTCTCTACCAACTCCTGTGAGAAACATCCGGCTTTTTAACTCAAAAACTGCCCCAGTTGTGTTCACTGGCTCTAACTGTCCGTTATCTGTGCTGAACAGGATGTGTATCAGCAGTGAGAGTGAACCAAAACAATAAACACCAAGACACCCAAGAATGACATAAAACTCCCTGTAATTCTCAATGAGGAGAGTTGCAGATTGGGAAATCACTCTTTGATTACATATTCATTAAACAAAACAACCTACTTGTAATGCAAAGTCTGCCTCATAAAGCCCCGCCAAGCTTTACCATTGGGCTGGGCATTAGAGACAATATTTATTATGATGTGTGAGATTTTGTTTATCATAGTGTTGTCCTGGTTTTAAAGGCTGCATTAAAGTGGAATTCTTTTTTTTATCTGCACTTATCAGAGTGTTCTTCCTGTTCTAATATGTGCCTTCACCCCCCTTCAGTCATAAAATCCACATTCAATCAATCCAAATTGATTGATGATTATTCATCCTAAATCTCATTGCGGTAACATTTTGTGATCAGTCATCTCTAGATCATTGTTGAAATGTCGATATCAAGGTGGTGTATAGTCAAAAATATTGTGAAACTGATTTTGACACTTAGTCCTAGCATATATGTAGAGCCTTTGAAGAGAAATGTAGTGCTATCACCTGCGTATTGTGTTTTGGCTTAAAGATTGTGATAGCATTTTAAGGACCATACAGGATCCCTTTGATATTTCAATTGCAATGCTTGTCAACCAAAAAATAAGCTTTGTCCACCTTTTTAACCATCTAAATTCCTAGTGACAAATGATGTACAAGCTGTGTAATGTGAATTCCATATGTCTAATAACATCTAGAAATCGAATTTGAGTATTGATTTATCATAATATAAGGATAAAACGTGTAGCTAACGGACATAAAAAATGCCTTACAGCTTATTCACAAGCAGAAAACAGAGTTGTGTTTATGACTTTGTGAGTTTGACTCTTGAGCTGTGCTGCATTCCTCTCTCTCACATGTTTCCTGTAAAATCAGCATAACTCCCATCAGATAAAATATAAACGGCCGCGGTGTTGTCATATCTCCCAGTGATTGTTTGAGGTGCAAAAAGGCAGAACAGAGAATCTTGTGCCTGATAATGATTCATCTATTTAAACCTCTGTCAGTATGGGAGAGACAAACAGAGCCATTAGGTTGCTGAGGTGTGATGAGGCAGGGAGGTTTTTCCTCCCATGTAGGCCCTTCCCTTTGCAATAACTAAGTTTTGAGAAATTCTGGTTCATATTCGTGTCATGAAAATATCTACTTCTCAGATTGATCATGTGTGAATACCAGAGTGTGTGTATCTGATAAATGAAAAAGAGGATTCAACTATGTCATCATATCCAATTTGTGTTTTGTAAATTTATCGAATGTTTGGTTTGCGCAAGTTACAAGTGTCAGTCCTTCTGCGTCGTGACAGGAAAATGAGTCAACACACTTTTTATGGACAGATGAAATGGCCCTGACCTCTTGGGAATGTTTGATTGGTTGGAACAGATGGGTGTGTGTTAAAAGGACAGCAGGGTTCTCTAACTCGACAGCTCCAGAAAGGTTCTGTGGTTTTGTCAAGAACAACAAAAATGGAAATTTTGAGTGATCAAGAAACCAAGAATTACCCATTATCAGTCTATTAACCCCTGACATTAGGGAAAAATAATGTTCACCACTTGCCATATTTTGATTGTAAATTCAATATTGTTGGTCTGGGACTGTTGGCCAGACAAAGAAGCTTTTTTTTTTTTTTATCTCTCACAATCTTATATTATATAGTCATGCATTGATTTTTTCTAAGGTATTGAAGGTGGCTCTTTTTCAGCTTGTAGGCATTTTGTGAGGGGAAACATACTCAGTTTCGAGATCACTCATGAGAAAACTATTTTTTTTTTGGAACTGCTTTCTCTATGAACGCAGATTAAGAAACTCTTCTCCAAAATTGTAAATGACTTTATGGATTCAGCACCTGCCAGTTGTAATAAAAAGGCCTGGGAAAAGGAAATCAATGCTGTGCTGCCTGATAAGAACTGGAGGTTTGCACTTTCCCTCATTCACAGTTGTTCATTTAGTAGCAAGCACAAGCTTATTCTTGATGTATCTCCAGATTGTGGTAAATATAAATCAAATGATAGTACTCTGTTGCATTCATTTTGAATATCTCCTGTGATTTATCCCTTCAAGTCAAGTTTATTTTTTTCTTAGGCTGACCATCAAAATTCTCTCTAGGGAGAGACTTGGCTGTCTTATTCTTAAAGACTCCAACTTCACTGTGCAGTAGGAAATGGTTACTTCAGCTGTTTAATAATTAAAATAAGTCAATATAAATGCTAAAAAAAACCCCTCTTTCGCAACATGTGTACTCAAAACGACTCCATCTGTATTTATTTACGTATCAGGTCTAAAGCTGTAAATACAGTCACATCTGGAAGGCATATACTGACATGAGCGTGTGTGTCCATCGCATTACGATGATCCTTGCTTTGTCACTCCTCCTTTGCCTCTTTAGGCCTGTGAAGAAAAGCAATAACATTTGTAAATGGATGGTGTATATTCCATAAAAATGACTGTAACTATTGCTGCATTATTAGTACCAGTATTTATGTGTTCAAAATTTTAGATCTGAAATAGTTAGACACTTGTGACTTTTATTGCTTAAAACTTTTGAAAGCTACATTGTTAAGGATTTGTTAAGGATTTGATGAGGTGCAACAGAAACCCAACCCTTGACTAGGTTTTTTTAAAATCCCCGACGTGTTTTGTAAATTTGTGTGAAAACGGTACTCGTCCACACGCCCGTGTTTAGCTGCCTCTGCCCTGCAGGTAGATGAGGTCAGAGCTTCATTTCTGTGGAAGCCTCTCTTAATGGCTAAAAGATTTGTGTCACGAGGCTGTCCATCACATCTCGCACTGTGCAGCGTTGTCCTACTTGAGGGCAGGCTTGGTTTGCTGCCGTCTCTCTCCGGCTGGCCTTGTTAATCTGTCACAATGAAATGGGAGCGAGGGTGACTGCAAAACCAAACGCTATCAGGTACCAGATCTGGGGGATCCAATAATGCAGAGACACACAGGGAGCTTTCTGAATCCGTAGTCGTTTTAATAATAAAGGTCAAACCAGGAATTCAAATTATGCAGAGGTACAGATAAGGATAAGGCAAACTTGGTAATCGGAACACGGAATACAGATCAGACACAAGGAGACTTACAAGGAATAAATGCTGGACTGCTCGCTAGAAAGACAAGACAATTTGGCAAAGGAGGAAGGGAACACGGGGGTTAAATACACGAGGGAGAGGTAGACAATTGGACACAGGTGAGACACATTAGGGAGAGGGAGTAAACACACCTGAGGGACAACACTTGACAGGACATGGGGAATAAGATACAAACAGAACTTCAAAGTAAAACAGAAAACACAGAATGACCCTAACAGACAGACACTTGACACTAGCAGACCCTGACAAAGGCTTTGTTTTGAAAGACATCTGCAGAGCCCAAACATTTTGTAATCTTTTGTGAAGGCCTCCCAGTGCTTATTATGTCCCAGCTGTGTAAAGACAAGTGCAGGGTTGGGTGAAGGCTGACTTTCTTTGTTGAAGAGTCTTTTGTTACAGGGGCTACTGTGATTTTATTCAATTTGTATCAAAAATGGGCATTGTTTTAGAACAAAACACGACATACACTTCTTGAAGGAGGCTTTTTGTCACCATATTTTGACTTCATTGTGTCTGGTTTCTGTTTGTTTTGGTGGTTGCTCTGATAACCTGCCCCACTGTCTTACATTCCTATTAGTGGGGATCTAAGCTATTGCTTGCGGAAATTACCAAGTGAGAGGTGATGAGGGCTGATGATGATTGCTGTGACTTTGGGCATCCTTTGAATGCGGGTGAACCTTTTTACCATTCAGAAAGATGAACAGTTTAATTTACATAATGTGGAACATGGGGGGAATTAATCTGAGAAAAGTAATGATTAAAGATCTGCTCAAGCTGACATACGCTGTCATCTAATCGGGAATGTGGAATCACATGTTTCCTGTCCCCTGCTCGGGTTGCGCAGCCCCTGCCCTCATGTTGAGCAGACGCACACACACAGTCAGAGACGCTGGCCTGATTGTGTGATACACATGTGATGTCCCAGAGGGGGGAGAGAGAGACGTGGGAGGTGGAGCAGCTCGTGTGGCTGGTGAAGGTCAGCAGACGGTCAGTGGCTCCAGGCCCTGACAGGAGACGCTTGTTGGAGATGGTTGGTCTTTATTGGTAAAATTTGGTTTGCTTCTGTATTAGAAGAGCAGAGTTTCATAGATGAAGAATGATTGTACAAAGGTGCATTAATAGTTAACAAACACACAGCCACAGGAAGCAGTTATCTAAAAGTGCCAGTGGTTCCAGGGGAAGCTGATAGTGTAATCTCAACTTGAGACTGTATAACTGTATTGTAACTGTATTTTAACTATAAGTGTAGTGTTTAAAGTCATGGGCATGTGGGAGACAGGGGGAGAGAAACATGCATTAAAGTAAATGTTGTGTCCAGAGCTGCCCTGACCATAGTTCTGTAATTCTTAGAAAAGTACAAAGCAAAATTACTGGGAGACTGCAGGCAAAGAAGATTTAAATCAAGATCCACTTTTCAGGAGCTATATTGAGCTTTATCAGGAAGTGGTAACAGGCGATTATGTAATTTTGCTCCTGACCTGTTTTTAACCTGATCATCCTGTCATCAACAAACATCAACATCATAAACAAACCTGGTGGAATCATAAACATTGTCCAGAAAGTCTGCAATCAGCATGGACATGCTTGACTGAATTTGGGGGTTAGTATTACCTATAAACTCTAATGTAACCGCCTTTTAGACCAGCAGAGGCACGAGTGCATCACAAGATTATAAAGGGCTTAGACATCATAACAGTCTTAACTTTGGTGAGCTATCAAGTCCACATTTAGGATTCATTCCACAGATACAAATTTGCAAGGAGCACTCCAACATAAAGCAACACTAACTCCACAAAGAGATTATTTGTTGTCCTTTTTTATTTACTTCACAGCAGAAATCTGCAAAATTCAGCCCACAAACCTGCTGGCTACTCCTGCCATTAATGATAAACTGAATTCCTTATGAATTAAAACTTTAAGGCTGTAGGTAAAGCCAGAGCACAGTGACAGCTCCGTCTGTGTCATTTGGTCAGCCTTCAGTGTCTGCGGCACATAATACATGTTACACATCATCTCACAATTAAACCCATAACCTTAAAGGCTAGAGGCATTTTAGGGCATATTTTTTTATTTGATTATACAATAACAAATGCTTATAACCTGTTTCACTATATCTACAATCAGAATTTATTGATTTTCATGTAACGGTAACACTTTATAAGAATACATTAATTAACGTTAATTAGTGCAGTAATAAACATTTACTAACAGTTAAATCATATGACAAGTATTTGTTTACTATCAGTCCTCATGTTCATACATTATTCAGTTGCTTAAAACCATACTGTTGAGTGTCATGTTTTCAAGTCATCAGTAAGGATCACAAAAGGCATGAATAAATGCCATTAATACAACTGATATTCATGCTAATAAATAATTGTTAGTAAATGCTTATTATTGCATTGACTAATGTTAATTAATGTACGCTTATTTTAAAGCGTTATCAGTGCATCCCCCCCCCCCGCATATTCACATATCCACGCTACAGAGTGAAAAATGATCATCTGTACCCTTTGCTTTTCCTATAACTCTTTGATCGTGCTCCTCTTTGATGCTGGTGAAATCTCATAGGGAGAGAAAGCTTAAAGAAGCCCGCACTCATTTATATACATACAGAAAGTATCTGCTACAGTTTAATGCAGATTCCTTCAGTGCAGCCTGTGCTGTACAGAATCTACTTATTAAATATGAATGTGGTGCAGCGAATCAGCTGGGGGTATGAGGCGAGATGCTGATGTGTAGGAGACAAAGCTCTTTGTCGCTGTGAGGCTTGGACCCACACACAGTCTCAGACAAAGACATTCTTTCACTGAAGATGCTTCTGTAGGAAGAATGGCAGTGAAAGAGCTGCCACACTATGGTTCAGTATGCTAATCCTACTGCTGGCTGACTCACCACTCACTTTCTCTCCTTTTGAGATAATTCCAGGCAATGAAAGCGTCACTGAAAACTATCCAGCCAACGTTTGTAGTCATGTTGAATGTTAGTTATCCTTCTGTACATGGAAGGAAAGAGCACCACATGCGGCTTTCAGAGTGATCTTACAGGTGTGGCAGCAGCTCTCTCTCTCACACAACAAAGGGAATAGCTTGTACAACCACAATAATTAACTTAATCTTTTTATTTTTTGTGTTTTTTTTCCATTTGCTGTTTAAGCACATGAAGTCAAATGCACACACTTATCAGCTATACATTTCTAATGTTAATATTTGAATTATGTCAAATGTTACTTACGTTTTTTTTTGTCTTGTCATTTAATTTATTTTTCTTATTTTACAGTCGTTCATTTTTGTATTTTTATTTTCTGCTGTTTTCACGCTGCCAACGTGTTTATGTGCAACTTAGGATCTTTATTGTCCCCTGTTTCTTTTTCTTGCCCTATTTACTGTCAAATCTCTGCTGACATAGAGTATGTCCTATAAGCTTGGATGGTGCATTCCTATTCATTAACACTGTACAAACAGCTAAACCAAAAACTCCCAGATACTCTCACCACAGCCTGCGCAGTAGTGATCTGGCAATGGAGCCGCTCTATTGAGTTTCCATCTCTACATCCACTCGTTCAATCAAAAGCAGGGCACAGCTATCAATCATGACATTGTTACCTCAATCAAAAAAATGACCACATGAACTTACATCAGCTTGATGAGAATGACAAAATTGACTTGTGTTTTCGTTCGTTTCTTTTTTTTTAAAATTTAGTTTGACCCATGCCCCATTGGCTAATATGGAGGATTTTATTTATGACATATAAAGCAGCCAGCCAATTGAGGGATGACTGAAATTTTTTGGCTTTACTTTTTTGAAGCTTACATGTTGTCTTTCTTTATTTAATGATTTCTTGTTTTTTGAACCAAAAACACTCCTTACTCTCTATATAGGGTTTCCTTATGTAGAGCACTACAGTTGCAAGAAAAAGTATGTGAACCCTTTGGAATTACCTGGATTTCTGCATAAATTGGTCATAAATTGTAATCTGATCTTCATCTAAGTCACAACAATAAACAAACAGTCTGCTTAAACTAATACCACAAAAACAACTATATGTTTTCATGTTTTCATTGAACACAACATGTAAACATTCACAGTGCAGGGTGGAAAAAGTATGTGAACCCCTAGGCTAAGGACTTCTCCAAGAGCTAATTGGAGTCAGGGGTGAGCCACAGTCGAGTCCAATCAATGAGACGAGGTTGGAAGCGTTGGTTAAAGCTGCCCGGCCCATTAAATAAACACACAGGAGTTTTGAGTTGCTATTCTCCAGAAGCATTGCCTGATGTGAACCATGCCTCCTACAAAAGAGCTCTCAGCAGACCTACGATTAAGAATTGTTGCCTTGCATAAATCTGGAAAGGGTTACAAAAGTATCTCAAAAAGCCTTGATGTTCATCAGTCCACGGTAAGACAAATTGTCTATAAATGGAGAAAGTTCAGCACTATTGCAACTACCCCTAGGAGTGGCCGACCTGTAAAGATGACTGCAAGAGCACAGTGCAGAATGCTTAGTGAGGTGAAGAAAAATCCTAGAGCCTAAAGACTTACAGAAATCTTTGGCGCATGCTAACATCTCTGTTGACAAATCTACGATACGTAAAACATTAAACAAGATTGGAGTTCATTGGAAGACACCACAGGCGAAGCCACTGCAGTCCATTAAAACCTTGCCGCATGTTTGAAGTTTGCAAAAGAGCACCTGGATGTTCCACAGCACTACTGGCAAAATATTCTGCAGACATTTGAAACTAAAGTTGAGTTGTTTGGAAGGATCACGCAACACTATGTTTGGATAAAAAAAAAAAAAAGGTACAGCACACCAACATCAAAACCTCTTACCAACTGTGAAGAATGGTGGAGGGGGCATCATGGTTTGGGGCTGCTTTGCTGCTTCAGTTCCTGGACTGAGTGCTATCATCGACGGAAAAATGAATTCCCAAGTTTATCAACACATTCTGCAGGAGAACATAAGGCCATCTGTGCACCAATTGAAAATAAACAGAGGATGGGTGATGCAACAGGACAACGACCCAAAGTACTGAAGTAAATCAAACAGAATTGTTTCAACGGAAGAAGTGGATTGGCCCAGTCAGAGTCCTAAACTCAACCCGATTGAGATGCTGTGGCATGACCTCAAGAGAGCGATTCACACCAGACATCCCAAGAATACTGTTGAACTTAAACAGTTTTGAAAAGTGGAATGGTCCAATATTCTTCCTGACCGCTGTGCAGGTCTAATCTGCAACTACTGGAAACATTCGGTTGAGGTTATTGCTGCCAAAGGAAGGTCAACCAGTTATTAAATCCAAAGGTTCACATACTTTTTCCACCCTGCACTGTGAATGTTTACATGTTGTGTTCAATAAAAACATGAAAACATATAATTGTTTGTGTGGTATCAGATTAAGAAGTGTTTGTCTATTGTTGTGACTTAGATGAAAAGATCAGATCACATTTTGAGACCAACTTATGCTGAAATCCAGGTAATTCCAAGGGGTTCATATACTTTTTCTTGCAACTGTTGTAGGGAGCTCACTGTCAAAATGAAAACACATTTTTGGACTACTCGGTAATTTTTGTAATCCCTGTCACACAATTAAAACTTACCTGCACACTGTCAGCTGGACTGTCCAGTAATAAACTCTGGCATGAATTTAGTGATAAATACATATGAAACTTGACACGTCTTCCCAAATTTATGAATAAACGATAATGCTTTTTTCTTCCGCTCAATGCATGATGGTCAGTGTTGCTGGGTTAGTGACCAATGGTTGTACTTTTAATAGGCATTGTGGGATAGTTTAAGTGTACTGTAAAGCGTTAAATGTTTCACACTACACATCTAAACAGCGCTACAAAATTGCAATCACTTTATTAGAGATGAACCGATTAATCAATTAATCAATTGAAAGAAAATGAATCAACAGCTATTTTCATAATCAAATAATGGTTTCAGTCCTGTTTAGTGCAAAATTATTAAAACATTTATTGGTTTCAGCCTGTTAAATGTCAGGATTTGCTGCTGTTTGTTTTCATTTCTGGCAGTAAATGAAGAGTCTTTGGGTTTTTAACTATTGGTGGAAGTAAAGAAGCGATTTGAAGATGTCACTTTGGGCTAAAACAATTTGCATTTTTTTCACTATTTTTTGACAGTTTAAAGAGTTAATAATTGATTCATTATCAAAATAATCAGCAGATTAATGGATGATTAAAATAGTTAGTAGTTGGTTAGTTGCAGCCTTACACACTATATAGTGCAGTATATCGGAAGTAGAGAGGGATTTTGTACACAGCCTCTGTCAAATAAATCACCTTTATTTTATGTTTAAAATGGCAGCTGTCTTATGCTGTGCGATCTTGGGGCTGTTGTAAGTGTAGAAGGGATATTTCATTCCCAAAAATATATCTGAAGTAGTGTTTTTCCTTCCTTAACCAAATAAAGAGAATGCCATCATGTGAGTGAGAAATGCACAGGAAACCACTATGTGTTGAGCCAATGAGAGCTTGCTGTGACAGAGACCCACTTTTACCTGGCTCAGATTTAAAGTTAGCAAAAATTGGATGCTGTTTTGACATGAACACACAGTCCTTAGATGTCTCTCCACACCCTGAACCCACCTCCCTCACAGCAGCCAATTGCAGCTGAGCTGTGCTGTTTAAAAGTCTCAGGCTACCATGACCAAGCAAAAGGCCCCTGGGACCAAGATGCTGGGACTGGGGACCGAGTGTTTCTCAACATGTAGAGGAAATAAACACCAGGCAGGACCTTACACCAGAGGCAAACTGATAGGGTTTCATCCTGTCGAAGTGAAGGAATTCCATCAGCCACTCACAGCATTGTGTTGCGGCTCTGTGATACCAGAAATCAGATCAGAATCTTTGGGTAAAGTAGTGAGATTATATGTCATCTCTCTGCTGCCCGGAGAGAAACAGCTGCACCGTCCTGTTGAGCAATAAATAAATAACAGTGGCTCCAAAGCTTCCTCTTGTGGCTGGCGCACTTCATGAAAATATTGGGCGGCTGAGGGGTGAAAACATAAATTCAGAATATATATATAGGAGCTTTTGCGGTCCCTCTGATTGATGTTTGTCCTCTGCTTGTTTGGTTGGGTTGACAAACCTCCCCCTGTTTAGGCGATACAGCAGGACATTTTTGACTCCATTCGGGTGATGATGTCATGAAGCGTGGTACAAGTGGAGCCCTGTACAACATATCAATGGTTAGCCTTTAACAGTAATAAGTAGTTATTGAGGAGGAGAGAGAAGCATTGATAATAGTTGTTTGGTCGCTTCCCTTGGCGTCAGCTCTCAGCTGGTCATCAGCGACGCCCCAACAGACATTTTAAAGCCACAACCATGATGATAATGATAGAAGTGTTGGATGTGCTTATTTAGTTTCAAAACGTCCAAAATGACTTTCTGTGAGTAGTGAGTCAGTGTGAAGCAACAGAGAGGAAATGTTATAGGGCAGGTTTCAATGGGCAAAACGTAGTAGCTGCTTGACACAGATCCATGGTACATTTTTCCATACTTAATCCATTAAACTCTTAAACTGCTTTAAGTTGCTCTTTTTATGGGATGGGCCCCAAAAGTTCAGGGGAATTTTAAAGAGCAACTTAACACTCTTGTCTTGTTTTTGCTGCCCCGCTGCGCCTTAAAGGCACCCTGTGGAAATTTTGATCACCCGTGTCATAAGTTTTTGGAACCCAAATTTACTAGGGAACATGCTACAAAGATGGAAAGAGAAATAAAATTCCTGCTTTTCTACTCTAGTAAAGCAATGACGGAATTTTTGGTTAATACTCACGTTGATTTCTGCGGGTTTTGCCTGTCACACCAGCAATCTCTGGAACACTATTTACACTACAGTTTTATTCGCTGTTGAGTGAGTACAAAATATAGCTTTAAAGGTGAACTAACGTGTACTTTCTCTGTGACCCAGTCTTTTCTAAATCCTAAATCAGCAATTTTTAGTTCAGTTTTTAGGGAAGGATCGTAACAGATGGCAATTATTGGTTATCAAAAAAACCAATATGTGAAATGATATGTATTTGAGGAAAAAAATATTTGTGTCATAATTTAGAAAAAACAAACAAAAAAATGGAGTTGAATGCCTTCAAGTACATATTTTGTTAAAATGGAGCTCTAAGCAATTTGCAAAAAAAGTAGGGAGCTAATTAATTAATTAATCTGCAATCGAAAATGTTGATACTGTCCTTGGCAAAATGCTGAAAACGGACGCTGATAATCGCTCAATCCCTATTCGTTTTAGATACATTAGGATACAGCAGTTTATGTAAAAAAGCAGCAATCCCTTAGGTGTTATGGAGTGGATTATCAGTGGAAATATTGCTTTCAGTTTTAATAGTGATTTCTTTCCATAACCAACTGATAAATCAGTAATCATCAGCAGTCAACCCGAAGTGTTTTGAATGGACTGTCTGTCATGCTGTTTGTACAATGCAAGGAAAATTTGGACAAGTGAGAGTGGGCAGAAATAAAATCTAAACTAGGCAATTTGTCAGTATTCCTTTGTCCTCACACAGATGGCATGTATTGCTAACAGCTTCACTTAAAAGCTACCATATTGCCATGACTCAAAAACAACAACAAAAGCAATTTAAAGTAATTGCAGAAAATTAAATGAAGTCCCCTTGACCTGCCAATTAATGTTCTTTTGAAGTCCTTAGATTTTGGGGACAGCTGACTTCTAGTGTTCAGTCGGACATAAAAAATTAAGACCAATGATTCTGTGTTCTCCACGGCCATAGAGAAAATACACTATTGACCCTGATAGGAAATCTTTAAGATTTCAGAGGTCAGGGTCCTTTGTAGCTGACCTCAAGCTGCTTATGTGTGCTAAATCTTGTAAATCCTGAGGCAGCTACAGAATTGAGTGTTTAAACCTGCTGTCCTCTGGAAATGAAGGGCAATAATTTCACAAGACCCAGGATTAGGTGGAACAGAGGGTATTGTGTCACACTAATTAGCGCTGAACCTTTGACCTGAACCCGGTACTCGCTGCGCCACCACTTTGGCGGGATAAAAGTATCACTAGGTTACGTCAGGTCTGCCCAACTAAGGCAGTGCTATCCTGTGTTAAGCTGTCTTTAGCTCTTTGTTGCATGGACGCTGATGGCGCTCTGGAGCTGTTTGCCAGATTTGGCAGACAGCCGCTGCCTCTCCATTCCCTCCTGCTTCCTCCTTTTCTTTGTAGTTCTTTTTATTCCTCCTCAATCTTGTGTCCTGCGGTTCATCTCTAAATCCCCTCATCCACAGTCAGCCTCACCTCTCCCTGTCTCCTGTTAATCCATTCACTCTTTGCAAAGGTTCCTCATCCTGTCGCCCCAGCCCCCTCAGTCTTTATACCACTGTGCTAAAGCTGGCTGGCAGTACAACCTCACACATAACCTCAGTATGAGGAACTATTCTTCCATCTATCCACTCTGGTACTTTCTCTTCCACGAATGGATGGAAAACTGGATTTGATGGCATTCAAATAGAAATGATGCCTCATGGACAGTAGATTGCATTTTTGTATTAATGGAGTCTCCATTGTCAGATCTCTGACTGGATCATGTAGAGCTTTTAGCAGATATCAGATTTACAGCAGCGGTGATGTCCTATCATTTCAGATATGCTTCAGCAAGAGCTCGGTAATGCTCTTCTGTCCGGTCTTGTTCACTCTTAATGGACCATGAGGACATTTGCCACTTAATTTGATGTATTGATTTTATACTAATCAGGGCACAATTTCTTCAGACTATTTGCTCTCAATTGGCCTCATTAATTACACTGTGATAACAAAGTTGTATTATCATTGTTTCTGTATTTGAGATGCTAAATTAAAATGGGCCCTTGATCATCTTTTTCTTAAAACTGCTGTCTTATACAGTATATGTTATTTTTAATATTGAATAACTTTGGATCAAATGACTATAGTTGTATTAATGCTTTTGTTGTAACCCGAGTGCAGAGTCCTGTGCCTCTGCTTAGCATTTTACCATCTTTCAGCTCATTGGTCTGGATTTACAGCTGCAACTTTTCAGTTTTGGTGAAGTCTTACTGCTCTAAAAGACTTGTTATCAAACAGTGGACATACAGTAGCTAGTGCCAAGCTGGTGACGTAGCATTTACCAAGTACATGCCAAATATTTTTATCTCGAGTTGGAGGGGACCAAAAATAGCTAAACTGAGAGGGAACATTGGACACAAAGAGGGTTCCAAATGAATGTTAGCATTGCTCCATATCTTGACGTGTAAATCAGCAGCTATTTACTAAAATATACCATATCTTTGCATCTTTACAAGATGATAACATATCAGTGCTATGTTCACAGCTGCCCTAACAGGGCAGAAGAGGTCACTTAACGTAGATTAAATGCTGTGTTTGTAGTACAACATTAGAGCAGCATGAATTAAGTACTTATGCAGCCATGCAATTTCCAAGTCCCTTATGTGTTCTCATGTGCCCCCTGTAGGTAAGCCAAGGTAATGTCCCGGGTGTGGAGAGTGCCTCTCTGGCTATGGACACAGAGGAAGGTGTGGAGGTGGTGTGGAACGAGGTGCTCTTCTTTGACAAGAAGGTCTTCAAAGCCCAGGAGGTACTGCGATACTCTTATTCCCTACAAGACATAAGCTGTATTTGCTGCTCTCTAATCAAATCTTGGCTTATTATGTACTGTCCATATATGTCCAGACATTTAGCTATATAAATATACATATAGAGGTATATATTATTTCAAGTGTTGAAATAGGCACCACAGTACTTGAGGTACACAAAACAAGTCTTACAGTAATATTATTAATATGGATTAGATTCATAGTCGCATACGCATTATTATTATACATACACATACATATACATGCAATTCATATGCATATAAGGACTGTTCTCCAATATTTTACATATTGCCAATTAGTTAGTCTTAAGATATTAAGTTTCTGCATTTGGTTTAATTGCCTGACTCATTATTTGTCTAAAGTCAGATCCTTTTGCAGGAATTTCTGTCATTGTTTTCTGGCTAGAAGCCAAAAGTATTTTATTGAGAGTTTCATTACATGTTATATATTTTGTAGATTACAAAACGTTTTTCCATTCTAACTTTTTTTATGACCTAACTGAGTATTAATCTTTTGACAATAGGGGAAAAGGTCACATCTGACTTTTTTTTCTTTTTACTTTACTTTTATCATCACTGAAACCCTGTTTGCATACATTTCCAATATACTGTATGTAAATCCACAAAATGTATCATCTTTTTCTAGTAGAACGACCAGTATAACCTCGAGTTTAGTTCATTCTTGGTAATTTTCTTTACTAATGTATCAGTGGGTTGTGTTCTTGCTTAATCTTTTCATTCAGATGCCCATCATAAGTTCTCGTAGTCTAAGTTGACATATTGGAGTTGCTGTTTTTGTCTGACATTGACCCCAAAACATAAATATGTCCATTTAAATCCAGGACACTAAGTAAATCAGCAAATAGCATTTAAGGTGTTGAAAATAAAGGATTTTGTTTTGTTGAAGAAGTACCTACTTTGTGGCTGTGTTTTGGCTTTATAAATGTCATAAGGACTGAATAACCACTTCTTTTTTTGTTTTTAGGAGAAGATCAAGGAGATGTTTGAGAACCTGATGCAGGTCGAACACCCCAACATTGTCAAGTTTCACAAGTACTGGCTTGACATGAAGGAGAGTCAGGCACGGGTATGGGTTGATTTTCTCTTTTAATCCGCTGTGGTCACTCTCACACACTTTTGACACACTAACGCCTCCTCCACCTTCGACCCTTCAGGTTATATTCATCACAGAGTACATGTCATCGGGCAGCCTCAAGCAATTTCTGAAGAAAACTAAGAAAAACCACAAGACCATGAATGTGAAGGTCAGTGTTGGTCACGTACCTGGCTGGTGTGCTCATGCTGCATGTCCTGTGGTGGTGGCACAGGGTACTGCATCCAATTCACTATTCAGATCCATACTCACCACAGCTTGTAGATTATGTAACCCTGATGGCTCACTCTGTTTAGACGTACTGCATATCCCAGCCTTTCTTCTGTCTGCTGCATCTGCTGCTTTTTAATTCCAAAATGCCAAACAATCATAGTGTTTTCACAGCACTAGTCTGTTTTCTTCAAATATTCCTGAGAGTGAGGGAGACGTAGTAGTGTGTTCCAGCACATTGTAAGATTTACATTCAAGTTGTTCTTTTTTTTTAGGCCTGGAAGAGATGGTGCACCCAGATCCTCTCTGCTCTCAGGTAGTGCCTGATTTCTACTACACCTTTTTTTCACGAGTGATTCATTCAGTCAAGGCCTAACGTTGACCAGAGGCTTTATTTATTTGTTGTTAGTTATCTGCACTCTTGTGACCCACCGATAATCCATGGCAACCTGACCTGCGACACCATCTTCATTCAGCACAATGGCCTTATCAAGATCGGCTCAGGTCTGCCCCCAGCAGGGCATTTCATGTCACTACAGCTTACCTAGGCCAAACACATTGTGGATAAGCTGTATTCACACGTTTAATCAGAATACCTATAAATACTATGCTTAATTTTCTTCCCACAGTGTGGCATCGGCTATTTGTCAATGGTAAGAAATAGGTAACTTTGGTGTGGATCTGTTTTCATTGGTGTAATAGCAATCCCTCAGTTTGGTCCAGCTTGTTAATTATGTCTCCTCTAACTAGTGTTTCCAGATGCCAGCGTCCAAGGGAAAGGGCGGCAGCACCGCGATGAGCAGCGGAATCTTCATTTTTTTGCCCCAGAATATGGGGGTAAGTCTTAAGGAGCAGGGTTTCTATCACAGTGAATGAAAAGTGAGCCCAATTTGGGACGTTTTGTGCTTCTTTCACACTGGTCTAGTCTATATTCATAGTACACCTCAATTTGAAGTACACAAACTAAGACTGAATAACTTGTTTCCTTCTGTATCTTTGCCTCTTTTTTTCCTGTTCCTAGCTGGTGAAGATGACTATGCCATAGATATTTTCTCCTTTGGAATTTGTGCTCTAGAGGTGAGAGAAACTGATCTGCAAGATTCCCATCAGTATGTGTGTTACATGGGATCCTGATAACAGATAATATGTACTCCTAGATGGCAGTACTGGAGATCCAGGCCAATGGAGACTGTGTGGTTTCCAAGGAAGTCATCGCCAATGCAGGTCAATCTCTGGAAGATCCTCTCATGAGAGTGAGTGTCAAAAATACTCCATGTCCAAAATATACAGAATCACAGCAAAGGAAACGTGAACACAAACTGCCCCACATTACTGTATTAACTCTCAACTACTACCTTGCTCCTTCATTTTCATTTCTTACCACATGCCGGGTGCCGTCTCATAGTGAACCTTTTAGTTAAACGTGTCAGGAATCACGCAGAGTGATGCTCAGCAAACAGAGTCACACTGTGCCCTCGTGTAATTCTATGTTGGACTCGTTGCTTCCTGCAGGAGTTCACTCAGTCTTGTTTGCGTCACGAAGCCAAGCTCCGTCCCACGGCTCACGACCTTCTGTTCCACCGAGTCTTGTTCGAGGTCCACTCCCTCAAACTGCTTGCCGCCCACTGCCTCATCAACAACCAGTGTGAGTTTCTCACCTCCACACACCAAGCACTGTGCCACAGCCTCCTCTTTCAATGCACGTGATGATGTGTGCCTGTTCCTACGTGTAGCAGAGCAATTTTGTCACTTCCGGGCACTTGCCAAGAGGGTTTTGAGAAGGTAACCGTAAATGGGTCTCTGCTTCATGCAAATTTCTGAAGACACTGAAGGAATCAGTGTTGTTTATAGTGGGTAATTTGATGTAATTGCTGGCTTTAGCATGTTGTTGGGCAGTTTATTGTGAAGAAATCTGAGAGAGATTTGTTTTTATTCTCAAAAGTAAATCGGTTAATAATGTGTGAAGCGGTCTTGTGTCTACAGATTTGCTTCCAGAAAACTGTGTGGAGGAGAAAACCAAGTCGTTTGACCCCAATGCCATCATGGCCGAGATCAAACATGAAGACAGACAGGGAGTTCAGCTCAAGTAAAGTCATACAAGCGTCTTGAATCTTTGATTAAAACCCCCAGACATTTCAGGCACAAGTTATACTCACCTCTTCCGTATGTCTCCTGGTGTCCTGCAGATATTCCCATGTGTCCCCTCTGGAGCTTGACAAGTTTCTGGAGGACGTCAAGTGAGTGGAACTACAGTTTGTGACTCATTGTATATTGAATTACTCTGCTACCACCGTGTGAGGTTCCACGTCTTTCTTCGTCTTTAGGAATGGGATTTACCCCTTGATGAATTTCGCCTCGTCTCGGCCTCATCCTGTCCCGCGAGCGATGTCCTTGTCTCAGGAGCAGGTTGAGACGGTCAAGACGCCGACTCCTGAACCCCAGGAGACAGAAACCAGGAAGGTTAGACTTGTTAGATACCACAATCCAGCTGCATGTCTGGCTTTAGTGCTCCAATATTAAGGGAGGTTTCAGTTGTGTTGTTGCTTTGAAACATGTGTTGCAGTAGTGTTTGTGTGCACATCTATTCATTTTATGACTTTGAACATTTTGGATTTGTTGGTGTTTCAGGTTGTTCAGATGCACTGTAATTTGGAGTCAAATGAAGAAGGGACCAAAACTCACGTGAGTCACATAGTACCGCAGGAACTTTGCGTATTTTACCACAAGCATTTCTGATCACTAATCAAACATATGTTTCTTTTTTTCCAAGAATATCTCTCTACTAATGGAATACTGTATTTGTTTTAGAAATTAAATCTACTCTGTGGAGCTTCTTTAAATTAAATGTCTCTTACCTTCAAGCCCTTGCCAGAGGAGATTTAATAATGCTGATGAAGCTGATATGAGTTTTTAAACTGGATGTGATGTTGCCGTGACATCTTAATGATAGCAAAGAGAATTAAGCTTCTTGGACTGCAGGCTGTATGTGGGAGCCTGTGGCGTCATAAACTTGTTAGCCGTGTTTGTGTAATTACTGTCACTGCCACAGGGGGAAGAAGTAGTTCTGCACTGCAGGTTCAGTTGGTTAGTGCGATTATGCGTGAATTCAGATGGACTGAAATTTGTCTTAATGCTCTCTCCCCAGCTCTCTTTGTTTCTAAAGATGGAAGACAAACTTCACAGGCAGCTGAGCTGTGACATCCTTCCGAGTGAGTAATGACATGGCCGGCACTGCTTTTTAGATTGTGCCTACAAATTGCATGAAAAGAACAAAACCACTAAAGCGTCTGTCTCTCATTACGTCCCGATGCTCCCGGCCTCCATGTTGCTGTTCAAAGCTCTTTTGGTTCTTTTGGTTCTTTTCAAAAGATGTAAATCTTCTCAGTATCAGTTTCATAACACAGATCGATGCTGTGGACATTAAGCAAAATTACTGAAACAGGAGTAAACAATACATTTATTGGGGACTTTTAAAAAATGGGCTTATAATAAAGTGCCCATGTTTGTAGCAAAGGTGTGGCATTATGCTGTCTTTTTATAGTTTTTGGACAAAATTTAGGTCACAGACAGATAAGTGACAGTTTTTCAGGATTTAGACGCACTTTTGTGTTGGATCAATTAGTAGTGGTTTTGGGCTTTTTATGGAACTTGTTATGTAATGAGTAATTTGAGAGCTCCTTTTAAAACGCAAAAAACTATTGGTACAATTTTACTGTGGCCTTCAGTATCTTAAATATTTTGTGTGCATCTTTTAGCTGACACCTCCAAAGACCTTGCCAATGAACTTGTTCACTACGCCTTCATAAACGAGGTAGGTATAAATTTATTTTTGTTCCTGACCAAGAATAATGTAAAATCCTTCTGTACTTTAAGCACTTTTCAGCAAAAACAGACGCTCATGAAGTAGTACTGGGGCTTCACGTCTAGTCTTTAATGCTCTCTGTTTGCTGTGTAGGAGGACAGTGAAAAGGTAGCAGGCTTCCTGGAGGACGCCATAAGCCGACACCAGGTCCGAGCGCTCGCCTGCGGGAGCACACAGTGAGGACGGGGTCGTGACAGTGGATGGCCCTGACAGAGGGGCCCGGGCATTGACTATTTGGATGGATAAAGGGAGTGGACAGCGGGCAGGATCACACAGTTGGGGAAAAAGAGAGCGATGAGAGCTGACAGCTGGGGATTTAAATAAGAAGGGGGGACAAATACAGAAGAAAGCTGGGACTTGACATTCAGTAAATCGTCAGAGAGAGAGAAGCAGGAAACGCCAGACCTGAGAAAGGAACCAAAGGCTCCTCTGGTTTGAGGGCCAATCAGCATCCTGGCTGTGTTCAGCAATCCCACAAAGCAGTGAAAAGATTGACAAACTCCCTGCCTAAAAGGGCTATCATGCCTTTGAGACAGTTTAGGTTTTCCATAATTCCACTATTCAGAAAGGATGTGTTTTACTTACACGTGCTGCAGCTACGTCTGTTTTCAGGAGGACATCTTATTGCTCATGAGCTTCATTTGCACTCTAGTGTCGTCTTTGACTGGTACTTTGAATTGTAAACAAATTAACTAAAACTGCTCTCCCTCACAAGCAAGAACTGTCAAGTTTATAACAATTTTAGGGATTTAATAATCCATCCAACATGCACTGTTAATGTTAATTCAATTGACTTATTTATTTCTGGTTTACTGTGAACTGTAAAGGCTTTGCACAAGCCATTTTTTTGGCTACAAAGGTGACACTCACTGTACCTGAGTTAATGGCTACTTCTCCCAGACCTGAACACACCGTACCTAAATGTAGTGATGAGCAATGAGACGATACCTCTCTTTTAGCCTGTGGTGCTCTTAAGGGTTTTCCCTCTGAAAGTGTTCTGAAAGCCAAAGACCTGCAAAAAGTGCCTGATATGGCAATGTACTTTGGACAAAATTTCTCTAATGAAATGGCATCATACTTCAACATAGCAATCGGAACTTTAACTCATTCTTTTACCATTTTAAAACCAGATGCATTGATTTGGACTAGTTCCCGCTATGGTTGCATAGTCAGCCTCTGTTAACGTGTCAGCCAATAATGCAGAGAATATGCGAGAACGCTCTCTGTTGTAGTCAATACAGAGCTTGTGAAAGAAAATAATAATCCTGTGAAAACGGGAAGCAGGCAGTTGGTGATTTAAGACTTGTTTATAGGAAATTGCCATATTGTTGATAAATATTACTGCTTAGTTTTGTGGCACTCTTCAATCCAACTCGAGGATATTTTATTTCATCAGTTTTTTTTCTTGTATATGTGTCTAGAGGAGTTTAAAAAGAAAACTCTACCGAAACATCTTCAGTAATGTGTGCTTTTCGTAACCAGTAACAGCTCTACCTTATGAAGTTTAATGTGGACTTCAGGGGTAATATTTCTAATTTCCACCCTCTGATCCACTGTAGCTTTATGTCAGACAAAATCAGCGTAAACACTGGAATTGATTCTACTACAGCCCACACAAGTATAAAAATACACACTAGTTAATCCAGATTTTATCAAGACCCAAATCATGGCATCATCAGAAAAGACAATTTGGGTGGACTTTTTGTTAACAATACTGGACAGCAAAAAAAAAAACAACAATTGCCTACTCACTCTTCAGTAGAATGATCTTGTCGGTCAGACTCACTTAGCCGTGTTTCGTTTGAATCCCAGGATCCGTGAGGTTGCAGTTTACAGTCATTGCTTACAGTACTTCTATTTATGCTGATCTGTCTCAAGCCTTCTTGTCAGAAGACATGGCTCCCAGACTTTCGCCTACCAGAGGCTGTGGTGTACATATTTGTTTGTGGCTATTGAAGGGGGTTTACGTTTAGTCAATTTTTAATGCAAAGCAGTGCCACTATTAATCTCATCTGATCCAATAAGCTGCATGTCTTAATAGCCTGCAACAAATCAAAACTGCATTTTGCCTTTGTCAGTCACAGTTCAGTTCCAAATGGGACCTGACCAAGACAATGAATGTTTAGACTGTGCAAAAATGAAAACAAACCATCCATATCAGTCTTATTCTATGTTAGATAACTTTTCTTCCTGTGAATCTGTTGAATGAAATTGCCTTTGGATGTGTTCTACATAAAACCTTTATTAAATATTGTAGCTACTGCAATTAAAAATATGACAATAAACAGTGTGTGATGTGTTTGTATTTGAAATTATAATTTCAAACCCCAGTTTATATTGAGTATATGTTTTTGTTACACTTCTTCTAGAAGCTCTTTGTAGAGATTTTTTTACAATTTTATTCAGAAAAATTTACCGAGTCTAAGACAAAAGTCTTTCAGATCATATCAAAGGTACAATGTTGGAGCTATTTAAACTATTTTCAGCAACCAAATTATTGAAAAACTTGAGACTTTTATGGCATTCGTGCCTTATGGCATTCCTTCACGTGTCCAAGACAGAAACACCGGAGTCCAATTCCTGGTATGTTTAAACATACCTGGCAATAAAATCTGATTCTGATTCTGATAGATTTTGTAGAACTATAGATGAGAAGATAACATTTACTTACATATCCATCTGCAAAGCATAGACAAATACTGGAAAAATTGCATTTCCTGGTGAAAACGCATGTTGATGTTGATTGCCAATATAAAACTGCCGAAAATATTTGCTGAATTGCAGAAATGTGAAAACAAAAGCCAGAAAAGTCATGAGCTACGTGGTAAATTGAGATATAACAGCAGCAGAACTGTTAGCTGAACTTAAATACGCTCAAGAAACTAAAAGTTGAAATCCGTTATTCAAAAAGATTAACTTTAGTACTCTCAAAATACATTATCAAACTAGTTGACTGAAAAACTGAAAGAAATGCAGATGAAAAAGAGACAGAAGGAAAGAAGTGATAGGAGGAGAAATTACGTGTTTAATATTTTTCTGTAACAACACATACTTAAACCATTATCAAAAAAATTCACAGGTCCCTTCATAGAAGCGCCATAGAAGACTAAAGGAGCAAAGAAATAAGATGCATAAAAAACCCAGATAAAAAAATAGCAAAAGAAAAAGGTATTGATAGTAAAAATGAGAGATAAAGGCGGAGATGTCTATAAAGAGCCGAACATTTTCATGGTTGAATGGTTTCATTAGGTGAAAAAATGTAGAAGAGTTCCAAAAAATATGCAGAAAATAGAATAACAAGTAGACAGTGGCAGAAGACAGGTGAATAATCATTTTAAAAATGGCAAATTCTCGTATAAGCCTCCAAAAAAAAGTTGGGTGTTAGTTTAAGTTACTTACGGATAAACTGTTTATATAACAACCTTAATAGAACACCTAAATAATAGAACCTATTTATATGGGGGTCATATCATGTAAACAAAATATGTAACTTTATTGAAAAACAGAACTTTAATTAAGATTAATTAAAAAATTGGCATTCAAAATGAAGTTAAAAATCATCCTCATATTGTACCAAATTTAGTGTTTTAATGATTAAACACATCACGGATTAATTCTCAGATTAACGAATCCGTGAATCCACAGGCGAAATACAAGAACGCTCCCTGTCGTCGCGAGAGTTCAATTCTCGCGATACCTTTCATTCAACACGAAACATAAATAAATGCCTTGATAAAGAGACACGTTAACATTGTTTGAGTTACATTCGTTATTGCGTAAGTACTGTCTGTGATTTGGTACAATTTATAGTGCAAATTGTACTTTAAATGGAAGGTATATTTTACTGGGGAAAACAGCTGCTTCGCGCGGCCTCGGAGTGAATGCCTAGCCCTTAGCTAGTATCAGCTAGCTCCTCGCTAGCGGGACCGTTGTTGTCGCTAGCTAAATGAAAACCAGGCCTCTTTGAAGCTGTAATGATTTTTGTAATGATACTGCAGTTCAGGTCGTTGTGGTATGATAAAAAATTGCCGCAGTGACTCTAGCTATTCACGTCTTCGTCTAAGGGTTCAAACCTCAGCCAGTTGTTACTCGTTAAATGGGCTAATGTAACGATATTAAAAATAGGAAACAATGCCATTAGCATTGAGGTGCATCGTGCTATCGTCAGCCGAATAAACTGGAGAAAGGCGGGCCGGCTACACGTGCATTGCAATGTAAAACAAATGCTAGCTGCCTGTTTTCTGTTATTGTTAACGTTAGTCTGAAGGCATTTTTTATTTCCCCTAGAATTTGTTGAATTGTTAAAGCCTTTCCATCAGTCATCTCCCCCTTCGGGGCTTTCCTGCCTCAGTCTGGTGGACCCAGCGATTAGCGGGTTGCGTAGGTAAGGAGCTCGTCTGGTCCGACCTGGTTTAAGTCCGAGTAAATGTCCTGTATATGCAAGCATATTTAATGATAGTTTCAGCTGTATTAAGTGATGTGAGTTACAATACTGGGATTTTCTTTTTTAAGTTGTATATATGGATGTACGTGCGGGCCGGTGCTTTATCCTCCAGATTCTGTTCTTCTCTTTTTGATTGAGTTTTTTCATGTATAAATCATTGTGTGTGAATTGCAGGGAGGTGAAGCTCTGACGATGGAGAATGGACAGGGTACGGGCTCCAAGCTTGGCCTTCCGCCTCTCACCCCAGAGCAGCAGGAGGCACTTCAGAGGGTAGGTGACCCCTGTTATACAGTATATGGTGGAGGAATATCACTGCATTTTTGGCTTTCTTTCTGTATTAACACTGTTTTTTAAATGAAATATTTGGCTTCCTTAATTTGGGGTGGGATCTTGGCTCTTTGATATGTATGGTACAGTATTAAATCTTCTTGTGACTGAAATGCATGGATTTTGGACTACAGGCCAAAAATCCTATAAAGGTTTTTGCCAGACGTCAATGTTGCTTTTCACTTAATGGTCCAGTGTATAAAATTTAAAATTATTTATTTGCAAATACATAATGTTTAGATTTATGTTAAAATTAAGGTATAATCACCTTAGATTCGATCCTTAGTGTATTATGTAATCATTAAATAATCAATATCTAGTTAGTAATATGGAAGGGCAATTCAAGTAAGAATGCTGTTCGATCTTCACTGGGAATTTGATGAATGTTTGACTATTCGCCTCCTACAAACATGTCACAGGGGTTATAATTAACTGATATGGACAGAAATTGATTAATTCCCATCCAAAACGGGAATTAGGTTGTCATACACTTTTGGGCTTTTGAGGTATAACAACAAAAATTAAAAGAAAAAAAAACCTTTATATATTTAGAAAACTGTATACCTGATTTCACTGAAATCACACAACAGAATCACATTATATCCCAGCAAAATCTCCCTTGAGATCAACTAAGTCACAAAGATGCTGGTAACAATTTTCATCCAATTCACAACATAAATTTTACCACTCATTTGTAAGTGATGTCCATGAATCTGTGGTCAGAGACGGTTTTTCAACACTCATCAAACAGCTGTACAGCTCAGCTGCATTATCATCATAGTTTCAGTTTCTCCAGTTGTGCACTGACTGTTTTTCTATACTCCACTTGGACAAATACCACCAAACTCCATAAAAACCCTCACCCTCCACAAAAGCACGTCATCAAACTCACTTTTTCTGGTGACTCAGGTGGTCGTGGAGGGTTGATTTGTGGTCGGCGGCCTACTTTCTGTCTGGGGCTAGGGATAGTTGTTGTCAATTTATGATATGCTAGCTTTGCCTAGCAGAGTTTGCACTGCACCTCATTTTCATTTATTTTGTTGAACGAGTTCCACACAGAACTTTTTGACGGCTGTAGTTCACTTTGCATGTTTCTGCTGTTTGCATGGTTAGTGTAGGATGTAGTGGCTCACAAATGCTGTACTGACCTCGACTGGGAAAGACTGTGCATACGTCGTACCCGAAGTAATGTGACATCACCAGTTTTGTGTCATTATATTATTATCACGCAAACTCTTCAAATTTTCATAATTTTTTAGAAATTCGAGTATTCAAAAATCATTACCCATCCCTAGTTAGGAACTATAGACAATCCCTGTGGCTTAGTCTGCTTATCCACCAAATTTTTTGGGATTCGACAATCAGCTATTGTTCCCCAGAATGTTTACTTCACCTATAAGGGCATTGAGGCATAAAAACTGTTTCCAGTCATCATCTGTCTTAAGTGAAATGGTACTTGAACAACGTTCAGTTGCAGTTTAATTTGAAAGAGACTCAAGTAAAAGATGTAAAAATTAACCTCTGAGTTACCTCTCAGACATTGTCAGTTGCCTCCATTCAAGTGCCTACTAATAATGCGAATGCTCCTAAAATCTTATTTTAAATGTCAATGTTTAATTCAAAATGTAAAATGCAAAGCATCTTTTTATAGCTCCTTGTTTTTTGGCAAATTTGTGAACATCTCATCTACTGGTAATTGCCAGTCAAGGAGTCTGTTGCTGGTTTAATTAGACTTGGTATTAATGTTTTTAAGTGTTAATATGAAGAATTTAGAGGTTGTAATTTTTCTTTGCCAGGCAAAGAAGTATGCCATGGAACAAAGCATTAAGAGTGTGTTGGTGAAGCAGACCATTGCCCATCAGCAACAACAGCTCACCAACCTGCAGGTGAGATGTGAAAAATATTTGGTCCAGAAAGGAACAATCAAAGTGTAATTCGCATGTCTGCGAGTCTTGATTCTAGACAGAACAACGTAGTCTTTTCATACATTAGTGACACGACTGTCTCTTGACTGATGTCGGTTATGGTTAAGGTCACTGGGAAGTCTCGCTCTCTTTTCCTCCCTGCTGGGAAAAGACTACATGTGCCCTTGCTATTGCCTCTGCTCTTTTTCAGATGGGAACGATCATCATGAAGGCATTGGTTATGTTAATGCTTTGCACTCTGGATTGTTTATTGCTGTGGTATCATTTGTAAATTTAGATTTGGGAGTCAACACCCCAAACTGTATGTTGTTCAGAGGGAGTGTCTGAATATAGTTTTAGCATAACCGCATTTGTCTATCTAGCAAAGCAATGACAGTTGTGAAAAAGCAAAGCTAAGGGTCTATCTAACCTACTTTTCAGCACTTTTTTCATCTTTACTGTCTTTCAGATGGCAGCAGTGACAATGGGCTTTGGAGATCCTCTCTCACCTTTACAATCGGTCAATAGATTATTAAATTTTTTTCTGTGCGTATTCACAGTGGAAAAGGACTGTTACCCTTCTTTTACCGGTTGCTTTGGCAACATCCCCTG
>KV751334.1:931670-968695 GCA_001698575.1 Mola mola
TTTTTCTGTCAATGAATAAGTCAACTATCTATTATGTCTTAAATCAGGCTCATGTCATATTTTGTTGGTAGTGGAATGAAATTAGCAGATGGAGACTGAGTTAATGGCATCAGAGAAACACAGCAACTTGCAGTGGTCAAACCATCTTTCCCCTTACACTTGAGAAGAAAGTTTGAAATGCTTTCATCAAGATTTTGTATGGATTTTATTTGAACTCCACGATTACTTTTGTTACCTTACTAGCAATCCCTGGACTACAGGTCAGTTACTGAAGCAAAATATTTGTGAGGGGTGTGCATGTCAATCACATCAGTGTGTTTTCCTCCATATGTCTGTTCAATAGTAACAGAAAAGAGGCCATATTTTAATTACAAGCGCTATAATCAATATTTTGCAACTTAAGTAGTTTTTTTCCCCACAAAGTGCCCTCTGTTGATTACATTATCCCATTACTAATCTATATACCTGTCCAGACCCCGTAACTTGGAATTGGCCTCCCTCTATTTTTGGGGAAAGAAAACACTGTAGAAAGATCACATTTATTATTTGTGTGTGTGTGTGTGTGTGTCTTGTCTTCCTTTCTTTTACTCTCTAATGCTTATCATGTGTTGTTTTCCCTGTTTGCCAGGTGGCAGCTCAACGGCAACGTGCTTTAGCCATCATGTGTCGAGTGTATGTGGGCTCCATATACTATGAGCTTGGTGAAGACACTATCAGACAGGCCTTTGCCCCCTTCGGCCCCATCAAGAGCATTGACATGTCTTGGGATTCTGTAACAATGAAACACAAGGTCGGTATCATTTAACAAATGTTAGAACTGTTTTATTTCTGCATTTCCTCCTTGATTAAATGTATTAAAACTATCTCCGCCCTCAAGGTGCGTGTTCTGTTTTTCTCCCAATGTGTATGACCATGCAGGGATTTGCCTTTGTGGAATATGATGTGCCAGAGGCTGCTCAGCTGGCACTGGAGCAGATGAACTCAGTCATGTTGGGGGGAAGAAATATTAAGGTAAGTTGTCTATAAATTAGTATATGTTGGGCTCTCAGGAACACAAGGAGCAATGTAATGTTAATATAATTCTTACTTTACATTTTTGGTTTAATTTGATTAAACAGGATTTTTATTTATTTACATCTTTTGTGATACTGAGTCATTTAGAAATAAACTGTTTTTTTGTGTTATGAAATTACTCATGTGACTAATTTCTCTCTTTCTTTGCTTGTCTGTGTGTGATTCCCAGGTGTGTGTGTGTGTGTGCGTGTGCGTGTGTGTGTATCTGGGTGTGTGTTTAGTGTACTGTCTTGTGTTGCATGTTATGCTTCCATGATTTCATTAAAGCTGTTTTAGTGACCAGTTCCAGTACGATGCCCAATGGTGCATGGCATCTCTCTTTGTCCATGATGTGCTGATGATGGGCTGCGCCTGGTTGGTGTTGCTTGGCCGCCCCATCTGTAGTACAGATCTTAGTCCCTATTAGGCGCTCGTCTTACATGGATAGGAAACTCAGTTCTTTTACGAAAGAATGTTGTTAGGGTGCGTTGCCTTAGCACTATACATTTAATGCTTCAACTTTTAGTGTTACCACCAGCTCAGCTTGTCACACTGCAATAACCTAGTGTTTTAAAATATAGCTGCTGTTGAATAAATGTAAAAAAATATGTAAATAGGGTGTAATTTATGTTCTTGTAATGAGAGATTTTTATGTTTTAATTTAGTCGGCTCATTTAAAATGTAAGAGTTCCGATAGGTATTTTATCTGTTGCTGAGTGATCTAGAAGAAATTAGAGCCTGATAGATATATTGGTTGGCTGATCACAGATATAGCATTTATTGGCATGAATGTTGTCAATGTCGCCCAACAATATAAAAAAAATTGTTCTAAAGAAGACAAAGCAGAAAAATATGATTGAGGTGATTTTTAATTACTAGCTTTCCATTAAAGGTTAGTGTTTCATGGCACCTGTGTCATTTGAGGTAATAAAAGTTCATTATTAAAAAGTAAAAATACTCTGCCTCCGTTAGGTATTAGTTACAAATGTTTGATAACTTAATTTTAGGGATTACTACAAAAAGTTTGCTTTTATCAGCAATTATCAGAACCTTTTTACTCTCTAGTATCAGTATCCATCTCAAAAATTGCACTTTATTCAGGTCTTATAAGTAATCCTGTTTGTGTGACAGTCTGAAAGATTGTCGTTTAGAATTAGGTCAGAAAGGTGCAAGTGATCTGTGTGACCACAAGACTTAAAAGTATTGTCCATAGTTAATTGTTCTGGCCATGTTTTCAGAAGATGTCCTTTTAAATGATACATGATTTTGTACCTGTTGGCCTGTAAGAGTGATAGAATAGCATAGACAAGAAGTATGGTGTAGTTCTTTAGGGAGGAGGGTGACTCCGGGCAAGTGCATTCTCGGTTGTTGCTCTAAGTCCCCTTATTCAGTAGCCCTGCTGGTATGATCTGTGCTATAGGTTGGGCGGCCAAGTAACATCGGTCAGGCGCAACCCATCATTGACCAATTGGCAGAGGAGGCGCGTGCCTTTAACCGGATCTATGTGGCGTCGGTCCACCCTGACCTGTCAGATGATGACATCAAGAGTGTGTTTGAGGCATTTGGAAGGATCAAGTCTTGCACGTTAGCCAGAGACCCCACTTCAGGGCGACACAGAGGCTTTGGCTTCATTGGTGAGCTGGAGGGCCCTCAATCGCTCGTGCTCCAAGTGTTACCATCGCTCCGCTATTAACTACTATCCTATTCACTTACAGAATATGAAAAGCCTCAGTCAGCCCTGGATGCTGTGTCTTCTATGAATCTCTTTGACCTGGGGGGTCAGTACCTGCGGGTGGGCAAAGCAGTGACTCCGCCCATGCCCTTACTGACTCCCACAACCCCTGGTGGTCTGCCACCGGCTGCAGCTGTGGCTGCGGCGGCAGCTACCGCTAAGATAACGGCCCAGGCAAGTATGAATCCCTTCCAAAGGGATTTAATGGCCTTCCAGGTAAATATAACCCAGATCTAGCTAGAATTAATATCAAAAGCACAGATAATATGGGCAAAAAATTTTTATTGAGTTGTAATAGAAGGCCAAATATGACTAATTCACAAAGAAATGGTAGTTGCCCTGAATAGGTATTAACAGCCCTGAAATAACATATTTTGGGCCTTTTTTGTAATCTACTTTCATGTGTTTGGAAAAGACTCTGAATGTTTAACTTTTTTTTTGTATTACATACTTTGTGTAGTTACATAAATAATAAAAACTCTTCCCATTCACTGGTTAGGTGCATGGTCTTCTCCTATTTAGCATATTACTAGCTCCTCCATCTATGTTTTTGCTATATTGTTTGTACAAAATAGGATTTGTTAATCCGTACTGAATGTTTCTCAAAGATAGGCCACGTTGAGCTCAAACTGTGCCATGCTGTGTGATTGTTGACTGTGCTGCCTTGTGCTGTGCTCTGTGTGTTTCCCTTACCTAATGTCTTCGGCCCCCCCTCTCTTAAGGAGGCTGTAGCTGGTGCATCAGTCCTGGGGGCGTTAGCTGCGCCCCAGCTTCTCGGTCAACAAATGGGAATACCTCAGGCCGTTATGGCTGCCCAGGCACCAGGGGTCATCACAGGTGTGTGTGCACCAAGGGTTGGTGCTCAGATTTTAAAGTTGAATCAATATTATTTGTGCTCTACATTACAGTTAAAACACGGCACAATTTGACAGACTTTTAAGACCACTTTTAAACTGCATGCTTTGTTTTGAAATATACTGTAAATATAATGAAGGAATTTAATAGATAATGGGTCACAAACACAAAAAACAATACAAGTATAATCCTCTCCAAATGCCAACATTTAGCCTCATAGTTTCCTAAATATTAGTCAAATCGTCACACTGTGTGGACCACTGAAATGATTTATACTTCCTGCTGTAAGACCTACATAAATTAAGTGTGAGTGGTGAAAATATTGTTTAACTATTAAAACACCTCTGAAAGGGCTGCACCTATTGCTTTTTTAAAAGGGAGCATTCGTTAATGATTTATGCTAAAGATCTTTCAAAATGCTCGATTAATTCAGCAGTCAGTCTGCTGAAATAGATGTGTTAAAATAAAACATTTACACATTTGGACAAATTGTCAACGCCATTTCCACTTGACTTCTAATGTTACTATTCTCTTGAATAGTGTACTTTATCAGATACCTAACCAGAAAAATACACAATTGCTGGAGACCATGTATCACTTACTTGTAATCTTGATTTAATACTTATGTCAATGTGCCATATCACTAACATATTTCCTATTGATGAGTTCCTCTAGCTTTCATATCTGAAGTTAAAGTAATTGCCAGTTATAAACTACTTGTCTGTTGGATGCATTATCTTGCTTGCTGTAAAGATGAATGATTTACCTGGGTATGAAGTTGCAAGATGAAGGAAAGCATTAGATTAAGTTCATTGCTTAATTAACTCTGGTTGTAATAAGTGTAATTCATTGTCAGACATGCTCTTGAGCACTTACATGACCAAGACTGTTTACTTTTTAAGATTGTCCATTTTCACATTTGCTGTCACTGACTGTCTGGCATGTCTGCCTTTCTCTTGAAGGTGTGACTCCAGTGCGCCCTCCCATACCAGTGCTTCCCCAGGTCGGTCTCGTGAACCCTGTGCTTGCATCACCGCCAGTCCTATCTAATCAGGCTGGTGGCTCCAACCAACTAGAGAGGAAAGAGGAGAAAGAGGAGATGCTGCAGGACGGTACAGGGCAGGAGATGCTTAGTGACCAAGAGCACATGAGTATCTCAGGCAGCAGTGCCAGACATATGGTGATGCAGAAACTGCTTAGAAAGTCAGAGGTGAGGTTTGTGAGTGAAGGTTCTATTTATTCATTTCTGTTACCGAAGTTCTTTTTTTTTTTTTTCTTCCATTTTCTTTGCTCCTGTGCAGTCCACAGTGATGGTGCTTCGAAATATGGTAGGACCAGAGGACATAGACGACGACTTGGAGGGTGAAGTAACAGAAGAGTGCGGCAAGTTTGGCTCTGTCAACAGAGTCATTATCTACCAAGAAAAGCAAGGAGAAGAGGAGGATGCAGATATCATTGTCAAAATCTTTGTAGAGTTTTCCATGGCTTCAGAGATGAACAAAGCTATCCAGGCCCTCAACGACCGTTGGTTTGGCGGTCGCAAAGTCGTTGCAGAAGTGTATGACCAAGACAGATTTAACAGCAGTGACCTCTCTGCATAAAATAGTTGAAATGGCTCACCAGCACCCATTCCCTTAGCTACCATTTTCCAAATCCTTTCAGCAACAGTCACTGCAGCTACAGATGTGGTCCTCTGAAGCGTGTAATAAGTTTTTATTTCCTTTTATTTTTTTAAATCGCTGTCTTTTACTGTTAACTGTCTCATTACAGTATGTAAGTGTCCGGTTTTGCTTTGTGATCAATGAAGAACCCTTTTTTGTGCAGTTAAAAGAAAAATTGTAATCAGACTTCAAGATGTTTAGTTTTTCTTGCTTTAGCTCCTTTGTTTTTCTTTCATGAAGTTGCCAGCACATTTAAACACTTGTATCCTTTCTACAATTAAAGGTTGTTTGTCCACAAAAGATGTGATGGATTTTGTCAGTTTAAACTTTCACTGTCACATGTTGGTTTTTTTAAATATGCAAAATAAAAATACTAACTGTTGGGGGATAACCTTATCTTTACAGACATACCATAATTACAATTTTTATCTATCTGCGAGCAGTAAAATGAGGGAGAATCTCAGATTAGCTATCCAGAAGTGATCAAAAAAGGCCAACGTTTACTTTAATACTGAAGGATGAAATTTAAAACCTATCCAATGACAAGCTCCACAACACCTAAAAGGCTTGGAAAGGACAGCAACCAACCTACACTCTGGAGTCCGTTTCCGTATTGTTCCCCTTTCAAGCAGCGCGAACGCCGTTTTCGTTTAGACCGAGACGCAACTCAAGTTTTGCGTTTTCACCCGAAAACGTGTAAACGGGGTCTAAATTCGGTGATCCAAGAAATCTCTGGGTGAAGGAACACCTCCTCATAGCAAGCAGCCGAGACAAAAACACTCAAGAAGGCAGGTGTATCATTGTCGAGAAACACCATCATGAATGGAAATACAGGTGACATACAAAAAGGCGCAAGCCAATGGTAACACCCGTGAACAGGTATGCCACAATAGAATATTTAAAAATGCATGAAAGGCCTGTCCAGCTCTGGAATAAAATTATACGGCCAGATGAAACTAAGATTAACCATTACCAGACTGGTTGGGAGAGAAAATTCTGGAGAAGGAAAAGAGCACGAACTCTGGTGTAGCCTACCACACAATCAGTCAACCATGGTGGAGGCAATGGAATGGCTGTCAGAGGAACTGGGTCACTGGTGTTTATTGATGATGTGACTGCTGATGGGAGTATTTGAATGAATTCTGGCGTCTATAGGGCTTATACTCTGCTCAAATTCAAGGGGATGCTGCAAAACCGATAGGACAGCGCTTCATAGTGCAGGACACCGATCCAAAATATACTGTGGAAGCAATCCAAGATCTTAACGAGGCATAGAAATGATATATTCTTCAGAGTCAGGGCGTTTCTGTGCAGAGTTTGCATGTTCACTCCCTGTGTCTGCGTGGGTTCTCTCTGGGTACTCCGGCTTCCTCCCACAGTCCGAAAACATGCAGACTGAGGTTAGTTGGTTAATTGGTCACTCTAAATTGCCCGTAGTTGTGAATGTGAGTGTGGATGGTTGTTTGTCTGTATATGTCAGCCCTGCGATGAACTGGTGACTTGTCCAGGGTGACCCTGCCTTCGCCCGAAGTAGAAAATGGATGGATAGTTTGTCCAATTACCTTCGAGCCTCAGAAAACTGGGACTTTGTGTAAAAATGGCTGCAATTCCCAAATGGTTCACGTCAAACTCTTGCGATAGCCCTCAAATGATAGTTTAAGACTCTCATCTTCAACCCTTTGTGACTGATTCATTTCAAGTCCACTGTTGTGTTGTAAAGGGGCAAATTTACGAAACTGTGTCCCTGTCCAAAAACATATGTACCTAATTGCATGTCGGTAGTGACAGGGTATTGATTGTTTGTGTGATACATGAATGGGAGAGATTTTCAATGGTTTTGAGTGGGATTTGTAAAGGCTTAACGGTAGAAGCAGACTAATACCCGCCGCTAAGCGGAGCTCTGAGGTAAAGTGTGGCTTCTGGTACAGAGGCGCCAGTACTGTGTGGCCTCTACCCGAGCTCGGAGTGAGCCCAGCCCCCCACACGCCAAACCCGCCTGCCTCGGTTCAACAAGAGGAGGGATGCGCGGCTGTTGCTCGAACTCTTGCTCTCGCTGCTGGTGTTTTTACTTAATGTTACGTCGCTTTGAAACAACCGTCACCGGGGATCTACTTTGACGTCATTTGGGATGCTGCCGCTATCTTTAAGTGCTCCACTAAGATGTTTTCCGTAGCTTTCGCCATACGAGTGTTAGCTAACGTCAGCTAGGCACAAAGGCGTCCAGTCGGCTACGAGCCGATGTAAGCTAACGCTAGTTTGCTAACAACACAGCCGGTGCGGTCGAGGACATCCATATGCAGCCATAGTCGGGTTCATCTCTGCCGACTTGCGCGGTGGGTTAACTTAGCCGGTTTGTGCTAGTAATTTATCTGCAACCTTTGTCGAGTGCTTGCATAGGCAATCTCCACTCGTGACCCGTATACTTCCAGCAATGTTTCCACGTAACTGGGTCGTTGGCTGCATGTTTTCAGGCTAGCCCCGGTGGAGCGTCGGTCTTATACGGGGACGGCGCCAGTAGCAAAACGAGCTAACGTTGCTCAGTCGCTCTGGAAAAGTGCAAGAAGTCAGGAAACAATTCACCCTAGTGGGAGCTGTCAGTTTATTTTGTGCTAATTGTAATTCCGGTTTGAATGACACGAAGACAAACCTGAACATCCTTGAACACGGTTGAACTGAAATTGGGAATATCGCTAACAGATCCAAGGGATTATTTTGTGTATGTAAGTGGATTTCGGCCTCCAATTCAGACTCGCCGTGGGAATATAGTGAGTGATTTATTTCAGACTGAGTGAGCCCACTCCCTCAAAACAGACACCCTCTCCTGCCGACATTAACCCTCCGATGCGGAGATCTCAGTAGCGCTGGCAACCAAATCTCCGACGGCGGCCGGACATGCTGAAGTGCATTCCTCTGTGGCGCTGCAACCGCCACGTCGAGTCGGTGGACAAGCGGCATTGCAGCCTGCAGACGGTCCCCGATGAGATATTCCGCTACAGTCGCAGCCTGGAAGAGCTTCTCCTTGATGCCAACCAACTCAAAGAGCTACCAAAGGTAAGCCGATTCTGCAGTACAAGATCAGGCGCTTCATTCCCTAACTCTTGGAAATGAGTTTTGTTCATGTTGATATGCAGTGCTGCTTTAGATAACCTGCTGTTTCAACCTGGCATTATAGAGTGCACCTGTTGTTTTTTTTTTGCACACACTTCAGTGGATAAGAACAGTTGGTAATAACCCTTGCATTGTGCTGTATTTCCCAGTACCGTTCAATCCCGGCCCTTGTGTTGCTCATAGTGATGTTATCAGTGGCCAGTAGAATTGGATGCATTATGTGAAGGAATGCCTGGAATTTAAATGCAATGCTGTCCCCACCCAAAATCACACTATTTTAAAAGACAAAAGTTCTTTTTGCATGCTTTCAACACAATTTTCTTTTATTTTTTTTGTGGGGGGGCTGGCTTGGCTGGATTGGCTGGATTGTTCTTGTTCTTTGGTGTTCCCTATGGTCCTCTAGAGATGTGGAACAAAGCGATTACTCACTTACCCCTTGTTTTATTCTGTTCAAGGTTAGTTTTAAACTGCATCAGTCTCTGATTTCATGACTATTACTGAGTGGTGAACAGGACAAGTGGTACATTAACAAATGTCTCTGAATCAGGCAATGAAACTTTTTTGTTCAGTTTCCATAAATAGAAGCATTCAAATTTGAAGCTTTGAAATGTTCTGTTTATACACTTAAGAGGGTTTATTTTAGATAAGCCATCCTTGAGCTTGTTAAAATATGGCCATTGTGCCCAGCTACTACGGGGACGCAAACTTGGCCTTCACTTTTTTGTCACAGATGATGGACACAGATGACACAGATTTCACAGAAAGTACATCCGCCTCAAAAAATTCAACCCATCATCGGTGTAATTTCCATCTTTTGTTGGCAGTAAACCCAGGCCTGCTTTGTCTGATGAGACTGACCTGCAGGCATATTCCATTTCCTGTACTTTAATACCTGGCAGATATCCATAATGTATTTGTAAAATATAAAGTGGCAGGTGCACAAATATCCCAGCATAGACGGCTAAACAACAGTCCCTCTGTGTGGTGCTAGCTTTAACCAAGAGGCATAAATGCATTGCGACAGTGTGTCTCATGTGGTTGCACTAAATGCATAGCGTGCAGACAAAAAGCATATGGGCCCTCTCTTGTCCTCAGAGTCAGCAGGGCTTCAGTGTGGGAGCAGTGTGAGGGGTCAGGCTCATACAGGGTTGGGGACAATGGCATTGACTGTATGGTGAACAGTGTTACCATAATGAGCTCAAAAGTGAGTAAGAGCCTGAATGCACACATGCATTTTTGTCTCTTTTCCCAGTCAGTATCCATCCAAGTATCCATCGAAGTTTTTGAATGTCTTTCTAACATCCTAGGTCATTTTAACTCGTTAGTTCAGCCCATTTATTTTTAAAACAAGCCCCTCTTTCAGCACAAACAGTTGTTGCAAAGGCCTAGAGACTGTGCCATGTACAACATATGCAATAGATAGGGAATAATCCGCTCAGAGGTGACACCTTCACAAACTGTCACTTCTTCTGAAAGAGGCCTGCAGGTGTGTACATCAGTCAAGCAGGGCTAAGTTCTGTAAGGGAAATTTATATATGGAAAAAACCATGACAACGAATAAGGCCATTAATTCCGTTAAAACACAGGAAACTGTCAGTCATTTTAAGTAAATAATAGACAATAATTTAATAGTGGAGCATAAATGTTTTTAGTGTGGTGCTGCTGGTGGTTCATAGGTCTAGATTTCTTTGGTAGGGGTTTACCATGGTGAACAGATGGAGATTTAGATGTCCTGACAGTTTAGGTTTGCTGGGACTCACCCCCACCACAAGGCACACCGATCTTAGATTATGCTCTCAGCAGTAACAATGTATCCATTTGCCACATCAAGAACATTTTAGGTTTATAAAAAGCAAACACGGATTGACTGTTTTTCCTTTATTGTATCCATTAATTGTGAGATTATATCCAGGTAATGATCATGCCACATTGTGTTTTGTGTCAAATTTGATCTGTCTGCATGTAATGTCTTAAATGAACTTGTTAATTTGGCAGCCAGTCAGTTTACCTCATGCCCATACATGCTTAGCCCTTAATTCCAGGTTTTAGCTCTGTTTCCACGTTACACAAAAAAACTAATCATGGTTACTCTGTAATTTCTGTTAGGATATTTACTTGTGGGTTTTAACATAGTTTACATTTAAAAGAGCATGGATCATTAAAGCAAGGTTGAGCAAGTCCTGATTCCTTATTATTTCAATTTATATAAATGGGCAGTTCTCCGTATTGGATAACATTTTTATGGTGCTCAAGTTTTCATGCCAAACATTGAAGATTTTTTTCCAATAGTCTGATTTAAAGCACATGCCCCACTGTGAAATTTACTTACCTATTCTGGGTTTTCAGCTGGGAAGCTTGCACGAAAACAAGCTAAATTTCTTTTGCTGCTTTGACAAACTCCTCTCCCCCAAAGATCATGTTGAGGAAGAGGGAATTATCTTTTTAGCCCTTGTCAAGTCCCATGACAGATTACAAAGAAGTCCATTCACAAATCTGATTGGCCCCTCCCCTCCCCAAATATCCAGTGTTGTGGCTCTTTGTGTTTGCACAGCACTGCCCATGACCAGATGTACATTAAGTTTTGAATTTTACAATTACTCAGATGACCACTTTTAGTTTTATTTTAGCTCAGTCACAAGAAATTATCTTTTTTTATTTTTTTGAGAAACAATGGGTCTAACTTGTGTACATGACAGACAGTAACTACTTATTCTTTACTTGGCTGTTCCATTGTTGAAATAGGGAACAAGTATCTGATGGGTGTGTCTCCATTAGACTTTGCGAAACAGGTTTTAAATGTATTGCTCCTAGTATTTTTGCCCGATAGGAGCTTCCAACTACACTTGATATGTCAGTGTACAGAATTCCTGCCTCAACACTTGCCACATCTGGAAATATGACACCTATTCCAACTAATAACTCGTGTGAGGATGTCTTTAAATAGTATAAGTTACAAATAAAGATAAAGTAGAATACTTATACTTGCATAAATGTTATGCATACTTACATATCCATATAGGAGTTCAGGTTTTGTCTAAACAGGGGAAAACATATTGCAAATTTGAATGTGAGTGGTAAATAGGAAGGATGCAGTCTTTTTAACCCATAGTTTCCTCCGACTCTGTGTATGTGTGCATGCATTTGCTAAAAGATCTCTGGCTGATTAGGTCTTCATCCGGCTGTAAAAATGCCCCTCATCACGCCAGCTTTGACCCATTCCCTTCATACACACCAGTACATCTTAGTGTACGCTTCCTCTGGGATCTATTTTTCTGCCATTTGGGTCTTTTTTCAAGCACATAAATGCCCTGATAAAAATCTGAGTGCTTTTTAGAGTCCTTTGTGTATGTTCAGCCTCAGGTCACGAAAAGCCAAAATGAGGCCCCTTCACTTAGCTCTTGCTGATTGTGAATTGCTTTACCCTCTCTTGATTTGTTGAGTGTTTACTTTTATGCATTTGCATTCTTTATTGTTACCTCAAAGAAGACTGTAAAATGACTCCATCTAATTGCGAATAAATTGCGCCACACCACTCTGTAATGGCTTGGCTGATCTCACCAAAGGTTGCTGGTGACTGAGGAAATCAGGTTCAGAAATCTAGAACAAATACACTTCACTCGGTGTCCTTACAGTGCACCTTAAGGTCCTGCAATCGGACTTCCCTCCACGAGTTTATAGTTTTTTCACCAGAGCCCTGGTGTTACAGTCCAGAGTGACTGCCTTAACTAGGCTAGGACCAAAGATAAAGTACACCTGACAATGTCCCCTCTGTATTACGGCGACGTCACTCCTCTGGCTCAGCTTTCTCACGCTTCTGCTCCTCTTTCATGGTATGGTAAGCCTAGTGATCCCAGAGTTACTATTTCTCAAAAAGAGTAAATTGATCTGACTGTTTCATATCACAGATAAGACTGTGAGATTTCCTTAGTTTGTAGCTGTGATTGTTCTGAGCCCCACAGAGGTTTTTAAAGGACTACCTGGTGGAGCCATGAAGAAACAGCAATCTGAGTAGTGCGATTCTTTTTAATGCAAGAGCACATTCAGCAGGTTTCTTTGTCTGAGCTGATGACCAGCTGGTCTCACATCCTGCCTGCCCCCTCCTCCAATCTGGTGGGACAGAGGGGTAATAGGGTGTGTGTGTGTGTGTGTGTGTGTGTGTGTGTGTGTGTGTGTGTGTGTGTGTGTGTGTGTGTGTGTGTGTGTGTGTGTGGGTGTGGTGTGTGTGTGTGTCAGTCAGAAAGAGTTGTAGTTGGGGGTGTATTTTTTTTTTTTTCAGGAGATGGATTAACAGGGGAAGGCAGGAATCAGGCACATACACTTAAGGCAGTCATTTTAGAGCTGAGCACCACTGATCGCTAGTCATCCGGATGTTGGGGCCATTCATCCATCAATGAACACCAGGTTCTGGGAAGACATATCAGGTGGAAAAACAACAACCAAAAGAGTGGTCCCAGATCTAACAGCTGGTCCCCTGGAGACTTGGTATCGATGGAGAGAAGCAGAAGCTTTGTTCTATTCCTTTTTCCTTTTTAAAGGGAGAGAAATCATGCATTTTTCCTCGGTTATGGCAAGCCTATAGAGCAACATACTTGCCACTATTAGAGTATGTAAAGATAGCTGCTTCTAGTTTTCCTTATAGCCCAACTTCCACCAAGCAGTGCAGTTCAGGTTGGTTCAGTACTGTACACATTATTTTTGCATTTTCATCATCAAAAACTGTGAATAGTACCCTTAAAAAGCGAATCATACTGTACCAGTTTTGTCACCCTTTCCTTGACTTATCTATCAGAGCTAAACCGTACCACTACAGTCCACTGATTGGTCATGATTAGGCCGTTTTTCTCTTCAGTGTCCTCCTCACATTTGTCAAAAACCCATATGCGTACTGTTCCCAAGTGTGCTGTACCGAACTGAACTAAACCAGACTGCTTGATAGAAACGTGACTTATGTAAACCCTTTCACAGTAGTGGTTGCAGGGTCTATGTTGACATACTGCGCTGTATCTGTTAATTCTCCCAACCCATTCTTCAATGTCAGTTTCACCAAAATGCAGCATTTTCTGCCCCCTGAATTCATTTTATGCGTGACGCTTTGATTAAGACTAATGAAAAAAGAGCCAACTAACATGTAATGACATTTCATTGACTAAAAATTAAATTAATTAAAGTTACTATCCTAAAAGCATTTTTTACTACAGACTAAGACCAAAACTTAAAATACCTGCCAAAATTAACACTGAATCCCAGGCAGAAGAAGACACAGCCCGGTTTCGGGGTTCAGATATTCTCTAATTCACAGGACTATCAAAAAAATAAGTTGTCATGAGGTGTGTGGGTTTTTTTTTGTTTTTTTTATAGACATTTTTTCATAACATTTCAAGAAAATGTACTATATCGTGATATATATATCATTATCATGGTATGAAATCATCTATATTGTGATATAAGATTTTGTTCTATTGCCCAGCTCTTATTTTGACAATGTTGTCTGCTCCACTTTGTTTGGTTCTGCTGACTTTCTGTACAGTAGCATTTGCTGTTCAGACTTGAGCTTTCATTTGACACGTCTAGTGACTCCTTGATTTTCTTTGCAGCAGTGTGCTTTGGACCTAACTCTCTGGGTTTAGTCACCTGCCTCAAAGGTAAACAAGGAGGCAAAGCTCCAGTGAATGATTGATGGCTGTGGTGGTGGTGGTGGCAGCTGTTTGTGATAAGCTAGAGTCTGTGGCAGAGCTACCTGCCCTGCTCGAGCACTCTGATAGGACAGGGCAAGTTATGCTACTGACAGACAATAAATGCACTCAGCATGTGCAAGATTTGATCATTTTTACTTTTTTTTCACCTCTGTATTTATATTTTTATTCAGGTTTGTACTATGATCCAAAATCCAATTTCTTTATGCACTAAGCAAAGAAAAGTAGAAATCATCAGAGCTGAGAAGCTGGAATGAAGAAATAAAACTCTTTTTTTTGTTTTTTTGCCAGGACAAAAGAGAAAACAGTTTATGTTTGAATAGATGAAATTCAGCAGACATTTCTTTATATAGGATTCTGTTAGTGAAGCTTGTGATCACACAGGAGGATGGGGTGGGGGAGGAAATTCACCCAGAATGGCACTAAAACCAACCACAAACAAATGTTGCCCTTTATCTGCTGGCCACACATGGCCCTTGAAGGCCTATATCTAACACATAGAAACATGATAGCCCTTACATTGTTCACAAAGTGTACTTTCTGTGCCAGTGGTTTTGGATAGATAATTGTCAATCAGTATCATGTCTTGTTTACCTTAATATGATATATTTAAATTTAATATGGTTATAACTGTACAATTTATGATTCTTTACATTTTTCTGTACAGCAGGGAGAACTGTTTTGTCATGAAGGGAATTATTAAACACAGCTATTGGTATACTGCTAAAACCAGATTAAACTATTGCAAATGTTGTGTTCCACATGTGCTGAGGAGCAATCACAGAAGACACATACACGCTTATTTATTATAAACAGTAGTAGTGGGGCTGGAATTAGCAACAAATTAGCAACTACTTCAACAGCAAAACAGCTACCACAACAAGGCCTTCTACTTTTATATGTGTTTGAAAACAGGTTCATAATGATTTTCTATCTGGGCCAGCCCCTTTGGTAGGATGGCTTTGGGCTGCATACAAAGTTCTGGTTTTGTTTCTTATCCATGTGGTGACTTAGGTCGTCAGTCATCACTTATGTCTGGACCAGTCTGATTTGTTCACGCCCTTTTTTTTCTTGTTGATTCCTTGTTCTTGGGAGTGTCTCTTTGAACAGGATGTGGGAATTAATTAAGTGAGCCACAGAATGCCCTGCTTAAGTATAACATGTATTCTTAAAGTATTGTCATTTACTGCAGTGCAAATTTTGAACAGGCAGACATTCAAACATGAAAATGTATTATTAGTAATAGTCAACATTGCCTACTTTTTTGGCTCAGTAGTATTTTGTAATATTACACTAATAACACATATACAAGCAAAAATTTGAAATTCAAATATTCTTGGAAAATTGCACCTTAATAGTTGTCTGATATATAAAAAAAAATGTGAGGACTCACGTTTTCTAGTAATATCTGCACAACAAATAATTTGCACTTTTAACACAAAACATAGAAGGTAGAAGCTGTTCAAATTCAAATTCCTGTATCTGAATATGAAGAATCACACCTCGTTTGCAGTCATGTAATATGTAAACAAAAATATAAAGAATTTGTTTGAATATTAAAACACAAGAATCCGTCTGTCATTTTCAAAATCTGTTTCGTGCATTTTATGTATTTCAATTATTGTTCAAGTATAAGAGGAAGCCCGACATTGCATTGAGTCCACTAGTGCACTGTAGTCAATAGTGTAACTTGACAAAGCAAGTCAGATAGAATCTTCAAGGTCAATGCCAGTTAAGCAATTTTTGTGTTGGTTTGTATTGAAATTCATATAAGAGAAGGCTTGACTCACTAAGGTTGGTTAAACCAAAGAGATTGGCAACTTTTAAGGCTGCTGTGTACAAACTTTTGTATTTTAGAGACCAAGACCCGAGTAGTGTGGGGATCCCCAGTCGCCTTTGAGTTGAATATCATTTTGCAGCATGAGAATGTCCATCTCTACCTCACCAACATTCAAGTTAATAGCGTCACTGAGTTGCTTAGATATGCATGTCATGTCAACTTGCATTAAAAGGTTTGAAATGAATGACACACATGGCTCCAGCTCATCAAAGTTGTGAAACTTTCTTCAGACTTTTGCCCAAGCCTAGATACTGTATGTGTTGGGAGTGTTTTTCTGCAGCCCTCTCCAAGGCCCCAGATGCAAGAGCATGGTCATTTAGTACTGATTGTACAGAGGGACACTGAAGGAAATTCTTACCTTGCAAATGCACAGAGAAACAGCACTGATCATGTGAGAGAATTTCTTGCCTTTGCCCCCGGACACCATGAACTTTTTAATTTCACCTAGAAGTGACAAAAAATGCTGCAATACTCTGCACTTGTTGAGCCATCGAATCTTCGTGTGTAGCAACAGGTCAACATATTCAGCTGACAGCTCCTCTAAAAGAACTTTGAATGCCCTGTGTTGTGTGGCTTTGGAGCAAATGCCGTTAACAGTCTTTACAACTGGGATGAAAACGTTGTCAAAACCCATCACTTTGACACATATTTTGTGCTGATGGATGATGCAGTGGTAATTCAAAAACTTTTGAAAATCAGGATCTCGTGTGCTCCAGCTAATAAAACCCGAATGGCGGCCAGTCATCGCAGAGGCTCCGGCAGTTGTCACTGACACCAACGGAATATTTTGTTTCATTTAAATACTTCTTCCAGGCACCATAGATGTCAACAGCCTTTGTTGGGGTGGTCAGGGACAGTATTGTTAGAAATTCCTCTCTTATGGTGAAATCCCTGAATACCATTCTAACGAACACCATCAGCTGCACTGTGCTGTGTTCCTGTCTCTTAGGTCCCCTTGTGTTCTTCCCTCTATTGGAAGTAGGTATTCACCACAGCCATTTCCATTCTTTTTGCAAAATCCACCATCACCTGTCCCTCCAGGTTCCTCTCCTTGACACCAAACCTGCCCATCACCAACATGCCCATTGAAGTCTGCTCCAATCACCACTCTCTATTCCCTGGGAATACTCTCTACCAATTAATTTAACCTGCTCCAGAATTTCTTTCTCTTCCATCGCACAGCCAACTTGTGGGGCATAACCATTGACGACATTCATCATCACACTTTCAGGTTCCAACTTGACACTGTGACCCTGTCTGACACTATTTTAACCTTGATGACATTTTTTGCATACCATGATAGTACAGTTTGAACCCGGCTCCAATGATTCTAGCTTTGCTTACCACCTTACCTTACCTACCTGCTGGCCTCTTGCACACACAAAGCATTTACTGTTCTTCTTTGCATCATGTCAGCTAGCTATTTAAAGTGACTACTCTCAATCCTACACTCTTGACTGTCCTCTTTCCTCTCCCAACGCATTTCCCTCCTTTTTTTGACTAATAGTAGCCCAATTTCTGTTGGTACCCTGTTTGTCAACAGCACCGGTGGCGGTTGTTGTTAACCCGGGCCCTGACCAATCTGGTATGAAATTTGTTTTTGTAATTTGCCTGTTTGACTTGGCTCAGTTTCTATGCCCTTCCTGACACAACTTACTCTCATGCGCGCGCACACACACACACACACACACACACACACACACACACTTAAAGGTGCATGGTCCTTAATTCTCATCAGGACCTTTAGCTCCCCTCCCTATCAAAGTATGTCTAATTGCAATGAGGATGAAGTCCCTCTGGTTAAGAAAAAATAACAACAGTGTATTGTGGGAACAGCTATCAGATCAACCTGTCTTTGCATTCAATCAAGAAGTAACATTAAAGGTTACTTGATGTGCTGTCTTGCTGAGGCACCTCTTTTGTCTGCCCTGCCTATCTAGGTAGCACATCTGCTGATATCTCTGTGTCTTGCAGCTTTTCCATAAAGTGCCTGGCAATTGTGAAAGTGAAATAAGAACTTCCAGGGAACAGTGTTGATAAACTGCTTCTTGGAAAAGATGACTCTGTCATACATGAACATGTATTTATATGCACGTGGACGACAATGAAACCTGTGCTTCACATTTGTAAACTCTGTGGGGGCCAGTCAGTCCAGACAATATGTGGGAGTGATAGCACACATAATTTTAAAATGACAACTTTCAAGTCCCTTTGTTTCTAGTTTTGTTGCAACTCCAGACTCATGCAAAATGGAAAGCAATGGATTAATATTAACTACAGACTATGGTATTTTTTCATGTATTGATATTTACAATACATACAGCGATCAGCCATAGCATTAACACTGACAGTATTTCCCTGCTAAATGATGAAACAAACGCGTACTCTGCAGTAACAAGGCCCAAACTCAATGCTCAGTGGTTTGAGTTTACTAATCATTAATATTATCATTGACTGAATAATTATTTGCAGCTTGTCTCAATTGCAGCATTCTTCTCCTTATTGATCACAATACTGTTTTGTGCTATACAGTTGGCCAGTATTAACAAATGGAAACTTGTTCTCTTCTCTTTATAGCCAGTCAAAAATATTGTTGACGGTACTGAAAATGCAACTAGGTCATCGCTTGTGTGTAAAGGGGTTTATAGTTGGGATTAAGGACAGATACCAGATCTTGGAGCTTAACTGCAATACACAGATATGGGTGGTTAATTGGCTACTGAATGGACACAAGGAAACATAGGCTGAAAGGTGCTGATGGCTGAGTCTTTGCGTGTATAGGCAAGAGAGAATTGATGATAGAGGACAGTTAAACACACAATATGACAGCAAAGCAAAAAGTGTGTGTGTGTGTGTGTGTGTGTGTGTGTGTGTGTGCGCGCGCGCGCGCGCCTTAGTGGTCTGCAGTAACTCCAATGCACATCTCCATCTCCAGTGCAGCAGAATTCTGCTCACATGTGTTGCTCTCGACACTTAACCCCTTCCATTGTTTTTTTTCCCCTTGTGCTGATGTCTTCTTTTATGTCAGCTGACATGGTTGCCATATAACAACGAAATCTGATGACTGTTTCAGTAACTGTTGACAGTCAGGTCATTAGTCATAGTAAAAGGTCAGTTATTTTAACTTGAGGAATTGCAGCATTTCACAATGCAACTTATTGTGTTTATTTGCCTTCCCACGAGGCAGCTTTCTAATGATATTTCTTCGACCATAGCTGTGTGATAGTTCAGTCAAATGTCACCATACGTAATCCTCTGTGCTTCATAGTATTTAATTTAAAAGATAAATTTTATTCCTGTTTTGATAAAGTTATAGTGATAAGCACCAGTCTTAACATTTTTTAATAATGGTTTCATTCAGCTCTGAACAACTAATCAAATATTAATCACCATTATGATTTTTCCTTCCTACAGTTTTTTATTTTTCTATTTGAGTTTTTTTCCCCCAATAATAGTGCACATTAAGCCATTTGGAACAGTCCTTGACAGAGGGCCTGTCCAGTCACTTATTTTTCAAAACAGTGTGCCACATTTTAGAGTTCAGACATTTAAGTACATCAAACTTTGGGTTATTTGCATAACCCCAGTTCTCTGAGTAACACGAGTGAGTGTCTCACATTGGGAACGCCTCTGGGGTGAACTCATCAGAAGCGCATGTTACATTCCACCAGCCAGGATTGGCTGAAAGCAGGTGTGTCAGTGTCATGGAGGGTGGAGACCCTCCCCCTATAAAACAACTTGACACTGTGCTGCTCCTTATTCAAAAACAAAAACCCACCTCTTCTTCTCTACTCAGAGAACCTCAGTTCCCAGTTCTCTTTCATGGCATTTGTTTCGTGTCTCACATTGGGACATACTGACTCCCGGATTGCTGGGCAAAAGTGGTAGGAGACAACTGTCACAAGCAGGGACTCACACAGACTGAGTCACACTAAGCACTGAGTAGGCTAAAGTAGGTGCTGTAACATCAAGCTTGAAGAACCTGGCAAAGGTATAAGGGGAAGCACAGCTGGCCGCTGCACAAATTTCCTGAATGGAGACGCCCCTGAATTAGGCCATACACCCGTAGGTGGCACTTAGCCTTTAGAAACATATGCTAACACAATAGCCTCCACAACCCAGAAATAAAGCCACTGCTTAGAAACCGGTAACCCCAAACGGCTGCTCACCCAACAAACAAAAAGGTGATAGCTTTTCCTAAAGGCCTTGGTCCTGTCAACATAGCTCGCATCGGGCACAGCAGATGCAGCCGTTGGTGATCACCCGAGGAAAAAAAGAAAAATTGGCCTGCTCAAGGGGCTCAAACGGAGGGTCCGCCAGGGTGTCCAGCACAGTAGGAAGGTCCCAGGGTGGAGCCAACAGCTTAAAGACTGGAAGCCTACGGTATGCCCCCCTTGTGAAGCGGCAGAACAAGGGGTGTTTCCCCACAGACTTCCCCTCAAAGCCAACATTGAAAGCAAAAATAGCAGCTACATACACCTTGATAGTAAGAAAGCCTTCCTTTTGTCCAATAAATCCTGAAGGAAGGCCAATATCACTGTCACAGAACACTAGAAGGGCACCTCCTGCAGGTCTGTGCACCACTTCTCAAAAACTCACCATTTGCTGCCATACAGGGATCTTGTTGAAGGAGCCCTAGCATTCTGGATGGTCTCAATAGCACCTGGAGGAAGACCCATCATATTTAAATTGAACCAATCACGGGCCAAGCCCAGAGAGCCAGCCTCTCTGGGTGAGGATGAAATATTTCACCCCGTGCCTGAGACAACAGGTCCCGGGGCTGCCGCCACAGAAGCCGAGTTATCTCTGCTAGCCAGTGTTTCGACTTTCAGCTGGAGGCGATGAGGATCAAGGACAGGCGTTCCTCGTGCACCCTGGTCAGAGTCAGCGAGGTCAGCGCTACTGAGGGAAATGCACACAACAGAGTGTGTGGCCACTGGTGAGCCAGAGCGTCCACTCCTAGAGGAGCATCCTGGTCGTGAAGAGAGAAAAACAGAGGACACTGTGTATTTTCCAATGAAGCAAAGAGCTCTCCCCTCAAGCAGGGCCCCCAGCCCGATAGACAGGCATCTGTCGTGACCACCTTCCTGCTCGCAACAACCCCCAGAGGCACAACCTGAGACAGGAAGGCCCTGTTCCCTGCACGGGAGCAAACCACTGAAACCCTCACCCTGTGAGAGCCCTGAGGAGCGGGTCCAGCCACCCAGCGCTGCATCCCCCTTATGTGCAGACGTCCCTGTGGGTTTACTGCTGAGGCCATCAGCCCCAACAACCTCTGGCAAAGTCGGAGAGACACAAACCTCCCCAGACGAAAGAGTGCTAAGCAGTCCCTGAGTGTTTGGAATCTTTGTGCTGTCAACCTCACTCTGGCTTGAGCCGAGTCTACCAGCACACCTATGAAAGTAATAGTCTTACTGGGAATGAGAACACTATTTTCCAAATTTATTCTGAAGCCCAGAGCAAACAAGTAGTCCGTGACTTACTTGGTGGGATCTGCTGCCCCCTGTTGGGTGGAAGCTCAATAAGCCAGTCGTCTATGTACATGGCAATACGGACGCCGCCTCTCCTGAGTTGACCCACTGCCGCCTCGGTGCACTTCATAAACACCCTTAGGCTGAATGAGAGACCAAAGGGAAGGACCAGGTACTCGTAACACATCCCCCTGAAAGGCAAGACTGACATAGTGCCTCTGAGGGGGGTATATGGGGATGTGAAAATAAGCATCCTTGAGGTCGACTGATGTGGCAGGAGGGATGCATGAGTCAGCATCCTGAACTTGTTTTTTCACAAGTATTTATTTAGGTCCCTGAGATCTAAGATTGCACGCATGCAACTTTCCCCTTTCTTGGGAACCAGGAAATATCTTGAATAAAACCCCCTTTGACTGAGGTTGAGAATAATATGTCTTATTGCAGCCCTTTCTAGCAGGGAAGTGATTCCCTCCTGTAGAAGACGAGCCACCTCCCCCAGGGCTCCTGACTGGATGACCCCCCACTGAACTGAGGAGGATTCACTGAACTGAAGAATTTTCTGTCCAATGATTGACTGTGTGTCAGTTGTAGCATGCTCCAATATCAAGGGTTATGCATATTCTTTATAGTCTTCAACGTTTGTTTGCATATAATCAAATGTACTTTGTTATTTTCTGTAAATTTAATTGCTGTATTGTTCAGGCCAATTAAAAATCCATAAACTGGGATGTAATACATCATGGAAGAGAAAGCTGTACTTAGTTTTACTTAATTATTGAAGTCCAATACACATATTTTAAAGTAATTTGATAATTATGATTATCTTAGAATAATTATGATTTTCATTTTGGCTAAAATCATGCAGCCCTAATTTTCCTTAAGTGTGAAACATTTTTTTTAAAAATTGCATTGTACAATGTATAATTAACTCAGCATAACTGTGTTTGCACTGCATCATGTGACATCAGAGGAAACACAGGCATGTCTGGAATCTCCAGGAGTTTGCTCTGCCCTCTGGAAGCTGCACTGACTCCTCACTCACTCTCACACAGAGAAGTCATTTCACATTCCTGTTGGTGAAGCCCACACACAGGCCCTTCAGTTAGAAAAACACTGGAGCATGCATGATACTCACGAACATTTTGTTTCAGTTGAATCAACTCAATTAAGCTTATTTCAGTCATCCCATGTTAAATATGTTTCTTAACTCATTGTAACAGTGTTTACTTAAGCTAAGTAATAAACTTCTGCGACATAAATCACTAATGGGAATACTGAGTGTAAGTACTCTTCAGTGGAACATTCAGCGAATTGCCTCAAAATTTAAATTCATATTTTGCCAGGTTTCATTAGGTAATTTTCACTGATAGGGTACACAATGACAGTGCTTTCTAATATGCTGGACAGAAAATGAACAGGCTCATACATTGGCTCACTATATCGGTTATTGGTGTATATGTTTGTTTTTAAACCCAAAAAAAGTTGCATAACAGAGATGAAAACGATATCTTTCAAGGTGTTTATTTTGGCTTTCTTTTTCAAACTCCAAATTGTCACACTCTTTTGGTACTTGGTATTTGCTCAGAAAGTCAACTTGTGTTGCTTAACTGACAATTATTTGCAGAGTAACAGTCATAGGCATTTGCTTACACTTTTGAGCTGGTAATTGTTAAATGTTAGGGGGGACTGTTCTTCCTCATCCCCCTTACGATAACCTTTTTTTAATTAAATAAGATAAATTGTGTATATTTGGAATGAGAAAAAATGTAATTTGCATGCACATCTGTCTAATTATTAGTTTTAGTCCTTGATGAGTAGCTGTGTTGACATGCACACATTTTTTTTTCATTCAAGAGAAGATTGAAGATTTGGTTCAGCTTTTTACAGGGAGTGGGATACAGTTTTGGTGTTAAATATTCTCTGACACAATAAGGACACTCACTCATTAGGCCATTAGTACTGTGCCCATCATGATTGACTTCCAAACTCTGAATTATTTGACTAGTAAGAGTACTCTGTGCCATACTTAAGTGCTTGTGCTTCTTCAGCCCTGGCACAGTTGGAAGAGGTGTACTAAGGCATGATAAGTCTGCTCATGCACTAGCGCAAGCATGCGTTTGACATTATAACTGAATGTCTCCCTTGTCTCCTGCAGTCTCTGCACTACATAATCAGTAAATCTGCAAATTTAAATAAGCACATCAGAACACACAGTCTCCAAATCAGCCACAAATCGAGTAAAGTTTTAGTCATGTTTTCTTATGTGATGATGGAATTACTAGTAGAAACCAAACCCAGGCATTGTGCTTAGAGCAGTATGACCAAACTTAATGGGAGCATACCTCCAGACACCACTTTTCATTGTTAGCACTAGTAGGCTAATCCACACCACTCGGTTATCAGCGGCATGTGTCTGTTGTCTGTCTCTGCTGGTTACTCTGCATGCTTTAAGTGCATTTTGAACATTAAACTAGTATTTCTATAAGTTTAATGCCGCCCATTTTGTTTTGGTCCATGTTTAAGGCCTCACTTTTTCAGCTCACAGCTGACAAGGTGCATGTAATGCCGCCTATATTGAACTGTTTTAGCCAAAAACAATGCTGTGCAGGTAGGCGATTAGTAAAACACTACTCGAATAATAACATCCCCAATGAGAACTCGAATACTTGAACCCACCCCTAGTCGGAACCATGGTCTGATATGCAAAGAAGTGATGAATACCTCGGTGATCTTCTATGATAGATATTTTATATCTTTGGCAAGTGTTTCTTTGGCTCTCTGCTTGAAGATGGATATTTTCTAAAACAGTTTGTAGGGTAAGATCCTCTTTTGTTGTGTTGGATTTAGCCTTTTAGCCTTGCAGTTTTCGATGCTTTGGTCTATTGCAGCTTCTTTCATCTCGTCATGGACTTTGAACAAGTCGTATATCTTACTTTCCTACCATCTAGGCATCTAATTATGTTCAGTTCTTGAACAGTTTCTATTAAAATCAAACTCTGAAGGGGGCCAGTTCAGCTTGGAAAACACCATTGTTGTGAAGTGGAGAAACATACATCACTGTGCATCTCCATCAGGATGGGGTCATATGTAGAAAGAGGACGTTATGGAAACAAGCAATTTCATTTCATTCGGTTTAGACCACACATGTCCAACTAAAGGACCGCGGGCCACATCTGGCCCGGGATATAATTATATCCGGCCCAAGAGATGGCCTAACAATGGCCAAAAGAAAAGTTGACTTTGAAAATTGGATTTTAAACCTGGTGGGAGGCCGAGCATCTGTTCGTTGACATTGCCGATAAACCTGTGTGTCATGTTTGTGGAGCTAATGTGGCCGTAATTAAAGAGTATAATTTGAGACGGCACCATGACACACATCAGGGCTAATTCAAAAACCTGGAGGGAGAACAGATGCATCAGAAGGTAGAGGAGTTGAAGAGGAATCTGACAACACAGAAGATTTTTTTCACCAAAGCGAAATCACAAAGTGAAGCTGCTGTGAAAATAATCCTTATTTTGGTGGAGGAGATCACAAAACCTGCCCGGCCTTTTACCGAGTTTCTGAAGAGCTGCATGATAAAAATGTGCAACGTCTTGTGTCCAGAAAAAAGCAGGCATTTGCAAATGTAAGCCTTAGCAGGAAAACGGTTGCTGATCAAGTTTGTGAGATGGCCACTGATTTGAAAGAACAGTTGACTGAAAGAGGAAAAGACTTTTTTTCATACTCCCTTGCTGTGGATGAAAGTACTGACATGACTAACACTGCACAGCTGACCATCTTTATCTGTGGAGTGGACTCCGGTTTGTGCATTACAGAGGAGAATCTGGACATGAAACCGATGCACAGGACAACCATAGGGGGAAAAAAATCTTTGAAAATGTATGTTAAAGTGTAAAGGACATGAAACTGCCTTGGGACAAACTTGTGGGACTTACAACAGATGGTTCACCAGGGCAGTGAAAAAAATGTATTAGTGGGAAGGATGCAGTTAAAGATGCAGGAAGAGAACTGTACTGGTGAGTTGACAGCATACCACTGTATCATACACCAGAAAACGCTTTGCGGTTAAGTCTTTAAATGAAAAAATGGAAAATGTAATGACCACAGTAACAAAAACAGTAAATTTTATCTGAGCTATAGGTTTAAATCACTGTCAATTGGGGTCTTTTATACGGGAAATAGATTGAGATTTTGTGCAATATGCCTTATCACACAGAGGTGCGGTGGCTAAGTTGAAGAAAAGTTGTCAATAAAGTTTTGAGCTGCGCGAGAAAATCTATCAGTTCATGGACAGTAAAGGAAAAGACTCCAAAGGTCTGTGTGATGAAAAGTGGAGATGTAAGTTTGCGTTTCTGTCTGATTTAAGAATGCATCTCAGTGTCTTAAACCTTCATCTCCAGGGCTGGGACCATGTCATCACTGACATGTATGATGCAGTGAATGCAGTTCAAGTGAAGCTGCTAATGGGAGACACAGATGCAATGAAACTTGTCTCACTCTCCCTGTTGCCAAATAACGTTCCACCAGAGCACCACGGTTCCCATATGCACACTTTGCTGAGAAACTGAGCATACTAGGCATTGAGTTTGCATGGTGCTTTGGTAACTTTGAAGTTCAGAAAAATATTTTCGAAATGTTTCGCCACTCATTCGCCGCTGAAGTGGAAACTGCACCCGTGCATATTCAGATGGAGCTGACACAGCTGCAGTGTAATGGACACTAAAGGCCAAGTACGACACTGTGGGGCCCGTAGAGTTCCCTCGCTTCATTCCTGAGACAACGCCCCAGCTTCATCTTCGCGCGGCTCGAACCCTCTGTATGTTTGGTAGCACATATCTGTGTGAGCAGCTGTTCTCTGTGATGATGATTAACAAATCATCAAACAGGTGTCGTCTCACTGATGCACACTTGCAGTCCATCATGAGAATCTCCAAATCACAGAACTTTACCTCAACCATCAACAAATGTATTGCCAAGAAAAGATGCCAAGCATCAGCTCTCACAAAATGGCATAAGAGTAAAGAAAACTGAATGTTTTGATTTGTTCATATCTATGTTTAAAAAAAAGTTTAATTTGTTCAATGAATGTTCATCCTATTTGGCTGGATACCAAAAGTGTGCTTTGAGTTTTGGCCCCTTGTGTGATTGAGTTTGACACCCTTTGAGTTTAAAAAAAATTTTTTCTTTTTTTTTTACCAGAATTTTACGCTTCTTGTTAATTTGCATAATGTGTATTTGTTTTTCAGGCCTTGGCTTTCACTTTTGATCCTCCTTAACTCTGAATGATATATATGCAACATTATTTGCAAGTTTCTAACTCATAGTTTTACACAAAATCATTTTTAATTTGCTGTTATCCACAACCAGCCACTCATCAATGAACCAGATTCCTTTCACCAATCACTTCTATTTAATTTAGCATGTCTGTTGGCAGGAGTTTACAGATTTCTGGAGAAATGCATGGAAGGGTTGCATCTGTATTGGCACATGTCTCTGGGCAGTGATCCTGTGTGTGACATTTGCTGCAGCTCAGCAGTCTAAAAGCACAGAAACAGCTAAGGTCAAGGACAATATAGATTAAGTTTACATGCACAACGTTGGGTTGGACTCACTTCATACTTGGAGTGAAAAAAGGCATGAAGCCAGGTTACAAAATATGCTATCTGTCTTCTGAAGTAGAGTGTGATTCTTTTCATGTGCAACCCCACAGAATATTTTTAGATCTGCTGTCATAAACCAAGTTTAATACATTATGTGTGTGGATGAGCAGTGCTTAAGAAAGACAGACAGCTATAGGGGATAGCCATGTGCTTGCCTGTGGGCTTAGGACTAGTGTTTTGGTTGTTTTTAACATTGATCCTTTCTGGAGTCACATGGAAAAATGTGCAGACAACTCTGTAATTATGGTGTCTCCATGACATATTAATAGGGTTTGACTTGTAATCTTGGTAAAAGCATCCTTGTCTTGTATTGAAGATAAGCTGTGTGCTAAAGCACTGAACGACCTCCTGGCCAAGTGTCAATAAATTTACAACAAAGAAATGAAATTAGAGACATTTAGACAGTTTACACAACAGTAATGGCTCTGTTTGTGATCATAATGCAGATAATATTTTATCTTCAAGCAGATGCATGCATGGTTGAATCAAGTAAGGCTCAGTGGTTTTTTTTCAGTCACTTGGGTGTCACAAGGGAGGTTTCTGTATCCTTGTTCCCTTTGCACTTTCATTGAACAACTGCCTGTCTCCAAGGTAATGGATCTCCCAGGGCCATTGGTTTGCCTTATGCAGGAGTACATTTACCCTGTGTTAAGGAGAGACACTAGATGAGCTTCTGCTTTCCTTGTCACTGCAGACCTACGGTACCTTCTGTTTGTGCACAATCGTTCCAAATGTGGTTGCAACACCTCAACCAGGGCTCTGCCCAAGTAAAACATTTCAAGAAGAAGAGGGGACCTGCCAGTCTCAAAGCCTCACTTTTTCCAGGCTCTGAAAATGCAAAAGCAGCAAAGCAGACACCTTACAACAGCATCATAAGTGGAGCAGTTATTTTTCCACTGAGGCTAGGATACTTGATCAGCAAACTGCATACAGGTGAATTTGTTCTGTTCATGTGGAATGCTTTGAGTTTGTTTTGTGGGCTTGTATGCATCTGGTAACTTTCCTCATAACATGTAAAAATGTAGGGGTTTTGGTATACATTGAAAGCATCTAATTCTAATTCTAAGGGATTTGCTCCCTAGATTTACCAGGTTAGCTTGATTAATGAACCATGTTTTACCATTTTGTGGCTGCTGTGTAGAACATTGACCTTTTTTAATTGAAGTACTCAAAAACAGGGGGTGTCCTTGTGTAATACAGATTGGGTGGATCCAGGCAAAACTGGCAGATGTTTGTCAGCTCATGGCTCTTAGCTCAATGCTGACTTTTGATGACACGTGATAGGTTTATCTCCAGTCCACCCTGATTGACCCATGAAATTACATGAAAGACTGTCATTTGTTCAAACTATATGTTTTGTCAATTTGTCTGGGGGAGGTTCAATTCAAAATGTATTGCTGTAGAGTGTTTTTAAAATTAACTAATCAAATTAAATTAATGTGAGCTGAGCTAGTTAAGTTAGAAAGTTTGGCAAATGGGGTGTCTTTAATAAGTGGCTATTCAAGCAGTTTGTTTCCAAAATATAATATAAAAATATAATATATAACATAATAATATAGTAATAATATCATTCAAATAACCTATTTTTTAATTAACAATTGCTATCATTAAGGATGGTTATCGTAAACAGTTGTTAATTGGTACTGGTATGGGACTAGTTTGGTAGCTAAGTACCACTAAGCTCTTTGACAAATGTTACTATTATTGGTATTTTTGACATAAATTATATGAAATTACTTTAATTTAGCTGGCAGTTTTCCTCCAATAGTGATGAAGCTTTCGGCATCAGGTGCTGATGAATCGCGTCACATTGTTAAGCCCCCCTGTGGGATGCTCTCCTAGCTCTAATAGTTTTGATAAACCAGATGGCGGACAGGATGAAGCATTCTAAAGTGTTGGCTTGAGCTGGGTGATTTGACGATATATATAATTTGAAGAGAGAAAAACGTCTGTCAATAGTTATATTCCTCTATTGTTTATATCAATGTTTACTCCAGGTAAATCGATTATAGTAACATGGTATGAGGGTATATCGAGAAATTCCAGAGAGATAAATCTAAATGCTGTAAAAAGAGAGAGAAAAAATGTAAAGGTCTGTGTGAAACCTGCTTCCAAAAGGAAAAAGCTGCTGAAAAACGATAGACACTGAGCCACATGATCATTGAGGCAGGCCTCAACCTGAACACATACAATGCATTGATTGTATTAAGGCTGTCGGCTTATGCACACATAACTTCTTTCAGTCTGTTTTTTTAAGTTTTAATACTCTGTCCTCATAGTAAAACATGTTCAGTACCTTAATGAAGAAGCTTCCAGTATTTTGTTGAACAGTTTGAGAAGAAATAATCTGTTAAATATCACATAGTATAGACAAGATTGCACGTGGAGACCAGATCACCGTTTTCTGTGCGCTGTGAAAGTCTCAATATAAAAGCCTGAGTCAATTGTTTTGGCACGATGACAACACCTCAACACCCTCATGTTTGTCTGTTTATATATATATACCGATCCTCAACAGAGTTTCTCAAATTCCCTTCTTTTAATTTTAATCTGAGTCAAGCAGCTGTGGAGATTAGAGATTAGAGATACTGCCCCTAATGTGTTTGAACACATTATGTGCTGACAGTATACCAACTTGCTATAAAATTAGTTTTATATCACTGCTGGGGACAAAAAACGCAGACGCCTTGATTGCTGTGTCGGTTGCCCTGCTGCAAAGCATTACTGTGAGACAAATGGAGTGCTGGCAGGCAGACAGGCAGGCAGCACATACCGGATCCAGCCCATCCAGGAAAGAGCCAAACGTCCTCCCTGGACTATAAACAATAGAGCTTCTGGCTTTGTGTCATTTTTGTGAAAACACAGAGAGAATAAGAGAGCACGTGATAAATTCTTTGAGTGGAGAGGGAGGGCCTGCTTTACAGTTTCTGATCTCCCAGTCAAGTCATTCATTCCTTTTGTGTGAGCGTATAGGTCAGGAAACTCAGGCCATTAGTTCAACTAGAGTCCTATTAGGAGCAGTGTATGCTTGCTAGACCATCAACAATATATCAACAAAAACAAAACCCGAGGTCCATCCCTTTGTGTTCACTTTGTGGTCATGATCTGCTCTTTGGCTTTCCTCACACCTGTAGGACTAGGTGCAGGACTCATCATTTACATTTCCAGGCAATGTGAGTGTTCATTATGCTGCACCCTGTTTGGATAGAGTCCTTTTAGATTTGGTTCACAGCTACAGAACTACTGCCTTCACCCAACTTGACTGATTTCTCTCCCTTACCAGTTAGTAGTTTTACATTATTTTATTGTTTTTTCCTGTCTCTAATATAGTAGTAGGGTATGCTGTCCATAACAGTATCTTGATTTTTCTTGTTAAGTGGGCAGATTCTTTTATTTAGATGAAACTTTGGAAAGACCAAGTCAAATGCTATCAGCTTTGCTGCTGCTTTGAATTTGGTTTGGATTGCAAATATGCACTGGGACTGAGCGTTAACTCCCTGCTTCTTTCCGCTTGTATGTTTCTCTTAAACAAGTTGTGCACATGGTGTCCCAGGATTGGCACAAGCTGTTTTATTGGTGTGATAGTTATAGTAACCTAAGCAGTGATTAGCCCACCAATGTGGAAGCAGCAGAGGGATTACTTTTCTATTTTTAAAATTCTGACCACTGACCAGGACTGGACATTCCAGCCTCCATGTTTTCATCATCCTCTGAAACAGAGTATTGTATCAGCTCAACAAAATTACCAGGATGCCAAGTGGGAAAAAACCTGTGTTGCGACTGTGGTTGTTTATTAACAATGTTGACAGTTTGTCTGAACACTGTGAGCTCTCTCAAATTTTGAGTATGTAGTTTTGTGTGTTCATTGTGGGACATATTATCTTAGTTTTTTGTGTCTGGTTTGTCCTAAATTGAGGATTCCCCCTTTTCCTCAGCAGTTCTGGTTTTCTTCTTTGGGGTTATTGACGCTTTTAAGCACTTAGCATATACAAGTTCCTTCTCAAACATACAATCATAAACACATACATAGACTTTGTACCTATCTTATATCCATTATTGTCTCCGTCTTGACTAATATTTTATTTAACTATTTATAATTATCATTTGCCCTAAGTATTATGAGCATATTAGTTGGGGGTGCAAGTGTAAGGCTTTATCTATAGCTGATCTGCTTCCTTTAGACAATTTAAATGGGCATAGCTGCTGACAGGACAAAGCTGGAGCATAAAGTGTACATACAGCATTTATAAACTACTTTGACATGTCAAGATGTAGCTTATAAAAATATCCAACAGAAAACCCCCCAATGCTGAGCATATTGTGAAGCTTGTTTTCCTTTGTTAACTGTCCAGGAAATCTCAGCCAAAAGTCGGCGTATTTTTGTCTGCCACCATAAACATTGTGGTTATGAAATTAAGGGCAGAATTTTTAGCAAACATGCTTTTTTTGATCTGCAGCTTTTATCTCTTTCCACTCTCTTATTGCCAGAGCTGGGTATGGCTACTGTGGTTGAATGGTAATGGTAAACAGGTACTTCCTCATCTGACTTTCTGTGGTGTTTGCTCTCTGCATAGATCAAAGACACCAGGACAGGTGTAAGAAGGTGGGAGTTAGCTGGGCTCTCAGTCACACCGTCTCTACCGCGCCCTTCTCTCTGTGTGGCCTGTTGAGGGCTTGAAACCAGATATTGGTAGTCAAGGTTCAAAGTGCCACTTAAATGAAACATAAACAGTGTTTTATAATGGCAAAACAGTTACATGTATATACAGGACACATGCGTGCACACTTTCCTTGATAGGGATTTAATTGAATTAGTTGTGCTGTTTTAGATAAAACACACATGACAAACCATTAATGCAATCTGCATGTGTCATGCTTCTGATCCCTTTGCGCATTTAGATGTTCATGCTTGTCTCTTTCTCTCAAACACACATTGCTGTAACAGAGGGAGTGTGTGCCTTAGACAGTGGGTTGTACCAGAGGAAGTGGGATATGGGTTACTTGTTGTAGGTAGTTGGATGTTTTGTTTTTATGATGAGACCAAAGGGAGTATTGTATTCTACACTGCAAATGTGCCACAGTGGGCCAGACTAAACCACATTAATGACATTGTGTTGGTTTGGTTGCAAGGTTTGATTCAGAGGTTGCAGTAACCAAATGTCACTTTCTTGATAATGGACAGTAAGCAGGGTTGTCATTCATCATGTAGACTAGCAGTAGTTCCCTAGTGGTTACACTGTCTCTCAAAAAAAACGCAATTCCTCTCAGAGCATTTGACCCTCATCTCTGATCTTGAAATTATCCAGAGTATTTTGCTATCTGGGTATTGACAGTGTGTTGGAAGCAACAGACTGGAGGCCTCTGAGTGTCTGTGAAGGTCTTTGAGACTGTCAGTTTGGATAACCTATTACAATAATTGATTGGTCAGTGGCTGAAGTCTCTGTTTCCACAACAGGGCTTCCACTAGAAATTTTTTAGGCCCAGCGGAAAATGCTGATACTAGCAACAACAATATAAATCCCAATATGGTACATTTTCTATAAATATCATGAAATAATGTCTATACAAAATCACCACATACTTCATGACAACTTTGATAGTCCTGTGGATTAAGAAATATATCTAAACTGCAATTTTCAGCTGAAAAAACAATGTATTTTGTTATTTAGTAGTGTTGTGGTCCATTCAGATCTAATCCTGAATCACATCTCTCCTATTCCCACACAGTCACAGAGCAGGAAAACCCTATCACCGACATTCAGTCTGCAATCATCACTCACATTCTGAATGTCTGTTTGTCCACCGCTAAACATTTTATTCTTGTCTCATTAATGAAAACTTAACATATACTTTGTTATAGTTTCTGTTATCAATTATCTATTTTTAGTTTGTCAACGTCTTGCCTTCGTCATGTAAAAAAGGTCGTTGAACATTTTCATCATAGTTTTCAGTAACGAAACGAACACTGCTAGGACTGTTGCGGGTGATTCTGTCTCATTCCTCCATGTTTGTTTGTGGTTACTCAAGACCGTGCGTAGCAAATATAAAGCGGGAGCGAAATGACATAAGAAGCTACTGTGAGTCAGGTTACAGTTGCTGCTTTGCTAGAATGGTGATATAAATGACAGACAAAAATATCTATTGATAGACCATCCCACAATGTATATCATCTTATCACCTAGCACCCTGAGTGACTGAAAAGTTGACAGTATTTATCTTATATTGAATCATACCTATTTTATTTGACCTGCCTTGGTTGCATGGAGAGGGCCAGTGACAGCCTGGTGTGGGCCTGGCTGCTTGGCCCTTGTCCTCCTGCCAAGGAAAATGGAAGGAACCTAGAGACGTGAAGCATTCGAGAGAGCATTGTAAAGGAGGGAGTGCAGTTAGAGCATCACTATTGTGTATACATTTTGGAAACTTTGGGTACTCTGCAAAAAGAAGGGGTGCATTTTGGCCTAGCAGCAAAGGGACCTTAACCCATGTTGCTTTTGACTTCATATAACTTTGCTAAAGCTTAGTTAGAGGAAGAAAAGTTTTTATTAAAGCAGTGCTTTGCTTTTTGTTTGTCTTCATGTACTAAGTTTATAGAACATCAATGTGTGCAGCTATCTATAAAAATGAGTGTGCAGTAATGAGACTTGCCACTGGACCAAACAAGTTACTCACTCAACCAAATCCCCTCTTCTTTTTATTCCCTTGGACGTTGAAATAGTGCAGTCAGCACAAGAGCATGTGCTCTTCCCTCCCCTTTTTGAGGCCCTGGTGTGTGTAGTTTGTGTGCATTGTGAGAGAATTGATATTGGAAATAGTGGGGACATTCAAACAAGGCAGACTGGGCAGTTTGGGCACAATATTAAGAGGCTCTGGAATGTGTGAATAGGAATTCCTCTCTTGGAGGAAAAGGAGTATGTTTGAGTAAGGAATAAAAACTAGGGTTATGGGAAGAATAGACTAGAACTATAGAGATGGTATATAGTTTCCTCTTCATAGCATTGAGCTGTAGGATTAATTGTTTAAATGTCTCTATAGGTTAGTTAAGGACCTGATCAACTTGATTAAGCCTTTTTAGGTTTTTATGTTTTTGTTGTGCTAAGACTTGTATTTGTCTTGTCTCAGGTTAATGATTTAGAGCAAATAGTAGGAGTGGAAAGATTAATCGATCTGAACCAGTAATTGATTTTTCACACTTAAGATACGAGTGTACTGACCCACAGCTCCGTGGATCAGACCGAACGCACCACAAATTGGTCCAAATGACCCGACCCTGACACTACTAATCAGATCACTGCTGTAGCTCACTCCCATGGAAAGATCTTTGCTTTCTGCTGCCCTGCCCTGCCCTGCGTAAGTTTGTGACTGCGACTTAGCTCTATGACAGGCTAAGGTGAGTCATGTTTTTGTGTTGTTTCTATGGAACTAATTAAACAACGTGCCGCCATTGAGTCAAAGCTTGAAAGATGTTTGAATTTTCAAAAATGGACAAAAGTCTAGCCATCTTTAAGATCTATAGAAACACGATTAAGAGCACTGGTAAGACTAGAAATCTTATCAATCACCTCACAAGAAGTATGCGGATGTCTGGATTGCTAGCAAGCTGTTAGGTAGTGGCTGGCTATCTACTTGTGCAAATGCAACACAGCCAATGTTGACTCAAGCAAGAAGAAGATTTTGTGAACATTTATTCAGAACTCTCTTCAGTTTTAGATTGGCTTTTCAAATGTTTATTAACTGCAATGTACTGAAGGGCTGTGTGTGTTTTGAAAACATTATTTTTAAACATTTTTTTAAATTCCTCTCACACTGCTAAATTCAAGCAACTGGGCTGTGTGACAGACTCAATTTTATGAACATAATTTCAATGTTCATACTGCATTTATTTTATGATGGAAAATAACTACCTTAAAAAAATGCTAAGAACTGTCAGAGTATACTGAGTTGAATTGGGCCAAACATTAAAAATGAGTCGTCCTTGAATTGAATCGAACCACATGAATCTAGATTTGAATGGAATCATCATATGAAAGAGATTTACCACTCTAGCAAGTAGTTTTTGTGTCTGGGGTTTTTGTACATTCTCCTGTGCACTAAATTGTAATCTGATGGCATGATTTGAGGTCAACTACAAGTTAAATGAGATCACTTCACTGGAACTCTGTGAACATGCAGCCTTAGCTCACGGTGGAGCCTTACTCAAACGCAAAACATAAGGCTTACTCACTTGTCATGAACATACACTCGCTTTGCCTTTTGGATATCTGAAGTCACATTTTAATTAGTTTCAGTAGAGTCAGCTGGACTGACATTTACATTCCACCCTGTGAATTTACAGTCCCTTCCAGCATTTGTAAACACACTTGTAAACATTCTAAAACAAACACCCATCCCTGCTTATACACATGAACACTCAAAAAAATGTGTGTTAACATATTGCTGTATCCCTTTGTCACACACGTGGTGTCCAACTTCTGTCATCATAATTCTAGGCAACCTTAGGTAAAGATAACTAAGACTGTGCAGGCAATGGTGTGTGCTCACTTTGGGACTTAAAACAGAGGACCTTCTGTCCTGTGCATTAAGGACATCTATATAATGCACAAGCTTACACACCCACACACAAACACATACATAACTCGTGTTCTAAGTGGAATGGAAGCCAAGCAGGGCCATGCAGATAAGACAGAGACAGAATTTAACAGATTTAAATGTATCTTTTCTTGAATAAACCAGTATTAATTCATCAAATCCTACAATTGATCTTTTAATATGTGCATTGTACAGTCTGTATCCTTTTGTTATGAATGGCTGAAGCCTTAACTCCTTTAATCTTGTGCGACTAGTGTTCTCACGCAATGAGGTCTGGCCACAGAAGCTGCTCTGGGTATGTTTTGCCTCTGTGTTTTGAACATTACTGAGGCACTCTGGGGGTCAAATGTGGTTTCCCTCTGACATGACCACAAGGAAATTAACAGTGCCACGTTGTCACACCAGCAACAAGTACATTTAAAAGCAGTTTGCAGCATTTAGCAGCTAACTCAATCAAGTTCAGAGGAGATTCAGCGAGAACAATGCGTTCATGTGCAATTGGATTCATTCTAACGAAAGGGGTCAATCTGGTCAAACAAAGATTGTCCATCTTTGTTACACATTAACAAAACTAGTGCATAATAATTTGCAGTATTTCACCTAAAATTTTTCCCCAAATGATTATTTCCGAATGAGTAGAGCTGGGTAATATGGAGGGTAAGGTTAGGAGGATTAATCTGTTAGATAATGGCTCCAGCATTTCCAGACCAAGGTGGACCAATTATTGTTGTGTGCAGTTTTACTATTGTTGCTGAAAGTGAAGAGGTTAATCCTGAAGCACATCCCCTGTTTCCACACAGCCACAGAGCAGGAAAATGCTAACTCTGACTTTCAGTTTGCACTCATTGCTCACATTCATAGACCAGAGGTGGGACAAATTTTACAAGTCACAAGTAAGTTTCAAGTCTTTGCCTTAAAGTCCCGAGTCAAGGCCAACAAGTCCCAAGTCAAGTCATGGGACCTACACTTTGAGCTTTGAGTCCTTTCAAGTCATTTTACCAACAGAATAATTATACATTGAATTTTCACAGATCATGTATGTTTTTGAAATCTATATTTATTTGTCAAAACAAATTTGATAAAAACAAACAATTTAACTTGTAATGAAAAAACTATTGCTGACATTGCACTTTCATATTGCACTACTAACCAGTACCATTTATTTATTTTTATTTGATATAGTGCAACTGAAATTATTTTTTTTTTTTTAAAAAAAGGTGCTGACTTTGTTTTTCCTTAGCATATTGCATTATAACTAGCACCCCAGCAATTTCTGACCTTTCATGTATTTATCTCATCTCATATCGTGTGTGTGTGTGTGTGTGTGTGTGTGTGTGTGTGTGTGTGTGTGTGTGTGTGTGTGTG
>KV751334.1:968864-987466 GCA_001698575.1 Mola mola
CAATGAACACAGTTGTGTATTCTCTGTTATTTCAGGGCCCTATGATGCATTGCATTTGCAAAAGACCAAATTGGCCAAAAAGCTGTCAGTCTTTTGTGCACAATGGGGCCATAGTATGAATACACCATGGCTAAAAACTCGCTCCACTGGAGCACTGGAGTCAGGCACTGCCAAGACTTTGCTGGCTGCTCGAAACAGTTAAGGAAGAGTCTTCATGTTCATTGCCTAAAACGAAAGAGCATTCTGTCCTTCGGCTATGTCAAGGTAGTGACTTAGCTGTAAGCTGTAGTGCTGGAGTGGTCCTTACATCCTTCTTCTGCCTCTTGTGGTATGCAGCAAAAAGCCCTTCTCCTTATCCAAGCTCCTCTCGCTCTTCTTCTTCAACAAGAGACACAGGTTGCTCTGTCTCTGGTGTAACTTGCAGTATCAGTTCTTGCAAAACAGAAAATTAGCAGAAACAAAAGAGACCTTATTACCATTAGTGTTGGTGATGAAGTGTGTTAAGCTGAAAAAATCATTGTAGTTGCAGTCAATTAGGTCAGAGTATGAGGAAGAAAAGTTACATTAAACTCAATGTTTAACTTTAACTCGTGCCACCTCTGCCTTGACATCACGACTGACCAGAAGATGGGGCTCCAGCCACAACAGAGAAAAAGCTGGATCCAAGGCAGCTGCTTTGAGGAAGACTAGGTCTGAAAAGGGGACAGTGACCCCATCTTGTATCCTGGCCATTTTCTCATTGATGAAGATTCCAAGAAATCTGTTCAGGGAAGCCTGGAGACTTCTGACGAGCCTGCTCAGAAAACGGACTTGAGATGGTGATTGAGGGACAAGACAGATGGAACAACAGCACTGATTTTGACTACCTTTTCCCCCTGTGTCAAATCAGTTGCTTCTCCGAACGATTTCATGATGTTTACCAAGTCCTTCAACAGATTCCACTCCCGTGCTGTGAATGACGACTCCTTGTGCCCAGCCTTTTCCAGAACAGCAGAGAGTTTTGATCTTTGAAAGAGGAGATGCCACTTTTGTTTCTTTCAAGCCAACTCCCACCACCAGCTGAGGAGTGTGTGCCAAACACTGCAGGCGCTGTTTCTTTGCCATAGCAGCATCTATTGTTAGCTGGTCTTCCAAGGTTAAGTCATGCCAGAGCTGTTGTCATCATCATCTTGTTCAGAGGGGAAAAACACAGTGAATGCTTTCGCAATGTTAGCAGTGTTGTCACTAATAATGTCGTCCAGTTTTTCTTTAATGTTGTATATATCACATACTTCCTCAAACTGGTCACAGATTCTCTCAGCTGTGTGTGCGCCTTTGAAGCGGTTACAGGCCAAGAGATTGGAATTCAGCTGTATCCTCTCTGCCTCTTTCTCTATCCAGTGCACAGTTACACCAGGAATCCCCTCATCTTTCGGTCAGATCTAACGTCCACAGTGACTGAAACATGGTCAGTGTTGCTCAGTTGAGTTTTTATATCTGAACGTCTCTCTGCAACTAGGTCCTCTGTTTGTGATGTCAATGTTCTACGACACACTGGGCTGTACTGGTCAAGTACTGTCAGAAAGTGCCAAAAGCTCTTGTTTTCCACAATAGACAGGGGCAAGTTGCAATCAATAAACAAGTTGGATAATATTGCATTGGTGATAGCTTTCTGTTATGGATGACTCATGCTATATTGCCCTGTAATTTTAAACTACTCTTTATTACTTACGTTATTGATATATAAACCTCAACATTGTGTTAATATGAATTTTATTGTGTTCCGTCTTAGATATTTGTGACTATTTATTAATTTTACAAAGCAAAACATAATTACTACCACTGCCTAGCCAGTCGTGTAGTAATCACGGATGTGCTGACTATCGACCTGAGGCTGAAAACATTCCATTTGGATTGAATACACAGTTAATCAATGGAGTAACATGAATATTACGTTACAGATCTTTCTGTTTGGAGTTTACATGTTCTACCCATGTTCGCACAGGTTTCCTCCGGGCGCTCCGGTATCCTCCCACCATCAAAGACATGTAAGTCACATTGGTCAGGCTGGCCCAATGTGGTGATGCGCTCAGTCGCAGCGGCTCATGACTAACCATCAATTCTGATCTCGCAATTTTGTAGTACACAGTGTATAATGACAATAAAGCTGCTTTAACATTACATTTATCTCCGCTCCTGGGACAGTTTACAGTGCTTGTTATGTAATTTAAAAGCTGCTTTTGTCAACTTATTTCGGTTGAATATTAAAGTATGAGTCTTGGAATGAACCCCCAGTGGACACAACAGTTTACCATGTTTGCAATGTGACGTTACCAGTACAGTACAGCCTCATTAACTACGTAGCTAGCAAAACTAGCTCGTCAATAAGTCAACGTTACCTGAGCATTCGTGCTCCAACTCTAGTTACCGTTCTTAGTGACACTTCAGATGTCAAACAAAGTTGGAAGTTAATGCCTCTCGGTCTGTAATTTTCGGCCTGCATGTCTTGCACACTGCAATTCGTTATTACTTGACCACCTCATCATTTTTGTAGCCGAAAATTATCTTGGGTACCATTTCTTCTTCGTTGTTGTCGATGACCTGTGATTTGATTGGATTAAATCAATGTGGATATAATTTCATTGGATGCTGTGCAGGCAGCTCGGACACTAGCGTGCATGTACGTCGCAGCTATGCACACACACACACACACACACACACACACACACACACACACACACACACACAGAGCACTCGCTAATAATTTGATCGTTAATAGTTTGTGTTTTGGTGAAAGTTGCAAGTTGTTTGAAGTCAAAGGGCTCAAGTCCAAGTGAAGTCACAAGTCATTATTGTTGAAGTCCAAGTCGAGTTGCAAGGCTTTTAACACTTTGTCAAGTCGGTTCACTGCGAAAGTCATCAGATTCCTGACTCGAGTCTGACTCGAGTCCAAGTTATGTGACTCCAATCCACACCTCTGTCATAAAGAGAGTAGATGGGGAGAATGGCATCTTTACAAATATCTATTCATCCATGGCTAACATTTTAATTTTCGTTAACAAAAACATAATGTACATTTCGTCACAGCTTTTGTTATCAATGATCTATTTTTAGCTCCTCAGCGTCTTGTCTTGTCATGTAAAAATGTCATTGACGAACATTTTCGTCATAATTTTCATTAGTGAAATTACACTGCTAGGATTGTTGTAGGGGATACTTTGTCTCGCTCCTTCGCATCAGTTGATACTCGAGATTGTGTGTAGCGAATGTGACGAGTGAGCCGAATGACTTCCGTGAGTCAAGTCGCAGCCGCCACTTTGCTTGAATAGCAATATAAATGATAGAGGAATATAGCTATTGATAGACATATTCTCTCATCCCACAATATACTGTATATCGTCTTATCATTCAAATTTGTATCAGTATAATTTTGTAAGGATGGACAATATGTCGAAATAAATTGTTTTTCTGCATTGATCAATATCACTACAACATACATTTAGCAGTGCTGCCAGTTTAAAAAGTATCCATATTTTAAAATGTAGTTAAGCATACAAATAATGTAATTATTAAAATGTGCAAATATGTTTTACATTTATAATCTATAATATTTGTAATCTGGGCTAAATCTAAAAGTTAAATTTTGCAAATTTGCGTAATCTGCCCTAATAAAGTATAGAAGTTAACTCGTCACTAATTAAAATATCAGTGTTGTTTCTGATATGGTACCCTCTCAGGCAATAAAAAAGATCTGTGTTTCTAATCCTTGTTTTCACAAACTGACAGCATATTTTGCAGATCAACCTGCTCTCCAAACTACTTCCATTTAACTAATCTCCTAACTTTTTTGTCACTTGTCATCAAATCTGGAAGATAACACTCATTATGAATACTTATAGCATAATTAGATCAGTTTAGCTGTGGTAAACACTGGGTCTGGTTTAACAAGGATAAATTGTTAGGTGCTACAATAGAGAGAAAATATTGTAATTTATGGCTGTTATAATTATTCACCCCAGTGAGATAAATCCTAAAATCAGTTTATTATATTCACCCTCGACTTACTCTAAATTCAAGCTGCTGTGGGTATTGGATGGTATCGTATTTCAGACATTTGGAAGTTGTTCTGCATTTCAGTTTCTCCAACAAAAATGCATAGTTTGTGCATGAATTTTAAATGTTCTTATTTAAGTGTGGAAGTAAAGCTGGTCTATGAACTGAGTACAACATTGCAGTTGTTTGTTAAAACCACTTAGCCCCCTCCTGAGAGCATAGCCATCTTTGAGAATTTGTAACTTGCTCATTTACAGACATAATTTCATTGTACAGTTTTCCTCTCATTGATCGAGCTCTGGATAGTATGGAGAGGAATGCACTGATGCAAAATCTGTTATTGTGATTGTGATTGTTTTAGCCTGTAGGGAGAATTGCTGATTGTCCATTAGCAGTAATGTGGCTTCACATACTTGGGTATGTGAAAAACAAATGCTGATGAGGCATTTGTGAAAAGTTTTATAGTGGTCATTTATGTAATGGTCTTACACCTTTATTCCACAAAAGTTGGAATACTGTAAAATGTAAATAAAAACAAAATACATTAATTTGAAACAAACTGTCGCCTCACAGCAAGAAGGTCCTGGGTTCGATTCTGGGTCAGGACGTTTCTGTGTGGAGTTTGCATGTTCTCCCTGTGTTTGCGTGGGTTTTCTCCGGGTACTCCGGCTTCCTCCCACATTCCAAAAACATGCAAATCTGGGGGTAGGTTAATTGGTCACTCTAAATTGCCCGTAGGTGTGAATGTGAGTGTGGATGGTTGTTTGTCTCTATATGTCAGCCCTGCGATGAACTGGCGACTCATCCAGCGTGTACCCCGCCTTCGCCCCAAGATGCTGAGATAGGCTCCAGCCCCCCCCGCGACCCCTAATGGGATAAGCGGTAGAAAATGAATGAATGAAACAAACTGTTTACCAAAAACTTCTTTATGAAATGTTCCCAAGCTCACTTAGCAATATCCCTTCATGTAATGTTTTGCAGTGTGAGACTGTTGCCCAATTCATTTCCTGCCCAGTCATAAGTAATTCCGTTTTTGAAATTTCAACTTTTCCATTGTGTCCCAACTATTTTTTAATTTTTTTCTTGTCAACAATATCATCAGTAATCTGAATAAACATGTATTTACAAAAATGTAGAGATGCATCAGACACAATTTTCCTGGCCAATTCCGATCACTGATACTTTTTTTTTTGTGTCTGTGACCTGCCAGTACCGATTCTTGTCAATTGTGATTACAGTATATAGAAACAAGTTACAAGGAACTTATTCAATTGACTGAAAAAACTTGAAAAAATAATGTGATCTCTGACTGAAATGAACCTTATGAACTTAAATAACTTTACAAATTACTTAACCAACAAAAGCTGCAACAGATTTGTATATGATACCAGATAACAGCACAGCCTTTTTTGTTTTTCTTAAAATAAAAAATGAATGAAACTGAAGTGTACTATACTTTCCTTAAAAAGGTGCAGTAAAATACGGCTATCGCCATAATCACAATTATTAGTAATCGCGCTATTAAGAAGCCAAACATGGTGGATGGTAAGTTACTGTCACTATTGCACGGGACATCACCTCACCTCACCTCACCTCATATTCAGATGGGAAAAGTGCAGACGGCACTGATGACTAAACCAAATGTTACATCGAACCCTTGGGAGCATTTGAAGTCACGGCAAACCATATCTGCAGTCGCAAACACACCCACAGCGGTTTAGGCTCATAACCAGCCTCACCATAACCTAGAGGAGGACCTGCCAGTCTCTAATACCGACCCACCCGGCTGGTAGCGCAACAACCAGGGCAGATCTCTTCTATTCTCCGTGGTCAAAAAGAGTCCTGTTTCACAGGAAAAAAAACCCCAACTTATTTTAGACTCCTTTTCACTAGTTTACTCATATTTTAACATACTCACATTCACAACTGCTTTAATACACTAGGAAACCTGTTAAACTTACAAATTCAGCTTAGTTTGGTTTGCCTTTATTCCTTTTTTTTGTTTCAATCATAATATGCTCTTTCCTTGCTCACTAATTCAGTAATAAACAACTGGCTGATATTATGACGTGTGGTGAAACAAAGTGAGTGAGACAAGATTGAAGAAGCAACAGTAGTTAGCGACTAGTTGGCTGTCCAGCAAGCATTTGGCTGAGGATGTGCCCATGAATGGCACGTTTTTGCATGACCACTGTGCCTATGATGTGTAGTGCACGCATAGGATTTATTCTTTGGATTGACGACTAATAGCTGTGTTGGCGTATTGCTGCCCTCTTCTGTTTTAGCTGTCTTATTGCACCCATTCTCAATCAGGTGGTATAGAGTGCAGGACAGTTATACAGGTAGAATTGATCGACTAGTAATCAGAATGGTCTGCTCGGCTGCCCTGCTGTTATCGCTGCATCTCTACAGCAATAAATAAAGTGGAGTCAGGAAAACTTTAAATACAGTATTTTTGTGTTGTTTTTAAATTAGTAAGAAAAGGATTAGCAAATTCAAAAAAATATTTGTGGTTTTGTGTTCAACTGTTTTGTTTTATCTAGCATCAGCGTTTTCCTTATCAATGTTTAATTTGTATCATGAGTTTTCTGGTATATGTTTTTCTTTGCACCATTCATCATCACCTGTGATACCAGCAAGGTTGGTTCGCTTCATGAGCGCCAGTTCCCATCTGGGCATGACAGGTCATGTGTCTGCCCACAGCTCCTGTTTCCTGTTCCTGTCATCTAATATCTTTCACCTGCTAGTCATGGAGCAGGCACCCTCTTTATCTCTTTGACTCCGTTCTGTCATGTACTTATGCTTCCACATCACAATCTCCATCAGGATTTGGCACTAGTATGGAATACTTGTCAAATGCTGAAAACGTTTGGGAGTGTGACAGGCTTTGCTTTGCACTGCCAGCAACCTCCAATAAATTCTGGGAAAAACCTTGTTGCCGTCACCACCTCATTCCCCACCAAAACACAATACACATAACTAGCTAAGACCAGGAAATATCTTTGGTGGAGGAGTGGAGCTGTAATATTCTTCTCTTTGGCAGAATGATTGTATCTCCCTGCATGTTTTGTAGCATTCTGAGTGTACGTGTGTTTTCCCACATTTTTTAACACAGAAACATGGCAATTCACTTTTTTGGCATTTTTATGCAACAGTTTGGAAATGCGAGTGCGGCAGTGCTGCATTTAAAAAAAACCTAAATCCTGTTGATAAAGGTCAACCTTAGAAATTGTCCAGATTTTTCTCTTACTATATTAATCGCTGTTACTTGACACACAGTGGTTGATTTCAAAAGTGTCCTTGCTGAGAGCATCGGGTTTAATTTGAATTAAAATTAGGCTCCAAAATTGTAGACATCTATTCACCCTGTGTTCAGAAGGCATGCACATACAGTATAATGAGTTTATACAAATTCCTTTCTCAAAGCCAAATTGGTAATTTCCTCAAGAGTCTGAGTGTATGAGAAGTCGACTGACTTTTAACAGGGTAGACAGTGAGTCCTCTGTGGCCCATAGGACCAGGGGCTAAGTGAGGGGTTAATAACTGCATAGTTTGGGCCTAATAGCCATGCTGTTCCTCGCCAGCCTGTCTTGTCGGTCCATCCAAACAGTAGAGGACACAGACACACACAGCACTGCTGGTGGAGGAATGTTTCTGAAAGCTGTCTCGTCCAACAGACCGGCTCTTGTGAAAGCATTTGGCATGGCCCTTGCCGCAGCAGTCTCTTCAGCCTGGTTGTTTGGTATGCGTTGCCCCGGTGAGGAGGAGCTTCTGGGAGTGTAACCATGGGATGTTTTTTTAAAAGCATTTCTTGAGATGGCCCTTATTATACGGGATATGTTGTGTGTTGAAGGAGAAATGTCTGTAAAACTTGAACATAGTTTAAACTCACCACTTAATAAGTTTTAAAATTTTAATCATTAAGCCTGACCACTTTAGATGATAATTGGTTAAAGCTTTTGCGCACTGTTTACCACTTGTGTATGGTTTTATAGATATACCATTTTAAACATAATACTGTATTTAATGTTTTGTTTTGTTTTAATGTTATAATATATAGTGTATGTCTTTACAGCCTTTCTTCAGACTACTGAACCTTCGGAAGCTTGGCCTAAGTGACAATGAAATTCAGAGACTCCCTCCTGAGGTTGCTAACTTCATGCAACTGGTGGAACTGGACATCTCCAGAAATGGTACACCAACACTCACTGTTTACTTATCAGTTGTTGTATAGTCTACTTGTAAGACCACACACTAATACAAAGTCTCTTCAATGCTATGTGATCTGTTCTTGTCTAGATCAGTCCTGGAATAAAAAAAAAAACAGCAATGGAGTTCTATACCATGCACTGTTAAGCAGCTAGAGCATAGCCAAGTGGGCTGGAAAATCAACACACTAGCAGCAGCCATTAGATCATTTTTTGCATGCCCTCTCTGTCAGGTTATCCTGTCTACCCTGTGACACAGCATACATTAATACGTGAAATTCCATCCCCTTGAAATTTTACTCGAAGCAGAGCAAAGAGAATTTTAGCACCACAGTGCAAGGTTTTTTCACATATTTTAATCTGGAGCAGCTTTTTGAGTATTGCTACTCATCAGCTGTAACACACATACACACAAATGTATATACATGCCTTCTCCATGTCCTTTATTGTGGTTCACACATAGGTACACCGATGTACTGTCGCAAGAAAGGCCTACAGTAACTAGTAGATTTGAGACATCTACATGGCTACACACTGCATCAAGTGCTGTGAGAACGGAGTGCAGTGGCCTGTAAGGGCCCTTCCCATGTGTTTGCTTGCCTGGTCCTGCTACAGGACAGCGCTGAGCCAGATAAGTGTCACAGGTTGCTCAGCTCAGTAGGGATTTTCTTAACCTGCACCCGCAGGATCCAGTAGAAGTTTTTTACCTGGTAATGCCAGCTGGTCAATTTTATTCGTGTGCCTCCTATAAACACACCAGACTAAGCAGGTAAATGTTAGCTTGAATTTTGAGCATTTAGTTTAATTGTTGCTATACAAATGAATATAGGGATTGGGTTTGATGCTGATCATGATGCAGTAGTATGCATAGTATTGCATCTCAAAAAATTAGAATATAGTGATTTTTTTATTTTTTTTTTTTTCACAAGTTGGTAATGCACTAATTGTTTAATAATGAAGTTTTACTAAAAAAAAAAAAAAAAGCTCAGAACATTTTAATTATCAGTCTACCAAAAATATGTTTCAACCTTTTTCCATTGTGTTAAACACATTTCAGCTTACATTAAGCGCCTTTTATAAATACTTAAAGACAAAAATACAGCTCAGCTGCTTTCATATAAAGAGAAAAAATCTGCTGATTTTAGTTAGGATTTACAATACAAGTGCTTGCTAAAATTAACATTGGATGCAACTGCACGCTTTGATCGTGTCATCCCTCTTACAACTATCTCTTTCTGTCTCATTTTTCTTTGACTCCTGCCCTGCTCCTGGTCATCTGATTGTTATCACAAGCAACTTATAATGATTTGCTTCATAGTATGGCCCCTACTCCATGAGCTCTCTGTTTCCATGGTGCTGACTCTTGTCTCCCTACTGCCTCTTTTCTGTTGCAGACATTCCTGAGATCCCAGAGAGCATTAAATTTTGCAGGGCCTTGGAGATCGCAGACTTCAGTGGAAACCCCCTGTCCAGGTAATTGAATGGGAAGATGCCATAAGACTGGGTTCATCATCACTGTCAAAACATGATGTTTGACCAAATACGCCTAACAGGGAAAGGAGAAGTACAGTTCTGAAAAAAGTAAACAAAGCACAATAAGTGACATTGTGTGCTCTAAATATTTAGCCTTCCTGCAATAATTGTGTGGTGAATCATATTGCATGTAAACATGTTTAAATATACTGTCTGCAATTCATCAGGGTTCCCACACGTCCTAAAAAACCTGGAAAATGATTGACCAATTTTCCAGTCATGGAAAACATATGGAAAATGAGAAAAAAAAAGTAAACTGTCCTGGAAAACCTTACGTTGCACTGGAAAATTATTTCCCCTCCCACTGCTTCTCTCTGTCTTGTGAGTGAATGCAAACAGGTTAAAAGTCATGCACATGTATGTCTGTTGTCACTTTGTCTTCAATGGGCAACATTGAGGCACAGCACTTCTCTGCTTCTAGCCGTTGCAGCACCCCAAGTGAGCTTCCAGCCATTCAAATTTGCATGTCCCCTCAGAGCAGTCCTGCTACCCAGTGTCTCCATTTGAGATTATTTCATAGATAAGTTATAGCCACCCACACTTCTGCAACTCATGGTGGAACAGCGGAATGTTTTAGTGTATGACATGGTAACTTGTCTGTCATGCTGTAGCAGCTGAAAATGTCCTGGAAAAGTCCTGCAAAATAATTTCAAGAGAAGAGTGGGAACCCTGTTCATGCTTATTTGTTCAGTTGTTAGGCAATGCTTATTCACTGTACATGAACAAATGGCTGGAGGAGTTCATGGCTTGTATGTCAGTGCTCTTTCTAATCATCTCATCCGTATGAAACAGGAGTCACGATAACCTATCTTGCATGTTAGTTAATTATTAGGATGTGACCCCCCCCCCCAAGCTTTATATAATTAGTCTCCACTATTTTCCCTGTCTTTCTGCCTCAGATTGCCGGATGGCTTCACTCAACTCCGATCTCTTGCTCACTTGGCCCTCAACGATGTGTCGTTGCAGACATTGCCCAATGATATCGGAAAGTATGTACACATGCACAATGTTTTATGGTATATCATTTGGTAGGTAAAGAATCAGTTGTCAAGCCTTCATAAGTGGTTTAAAAAAGTGAATTTTACATATGCTTCAGAATTGGTTATACTCATGATCAGCAGTTATAAAGAATTTGCTACTTAGTTCCCAAAAATGTTGAGAATGCAGCATAAATGATTAGTTGTGTTGATTTAAACAATATAAATCAGCGGCAGTTTTGATTAATTGGTGTAGTCAATTATCAAGCAAATATGCTATTTTTTTTTTCCAAGTGAGGATTTATGCTTAATGCAATTGTAAATGAAATATCAGCAAATCTATTTGTCTGTTTTGAAGTAGTTATTTGATTCATTAAGAAACTAAATAAAGCAATGCATGAATGAATAATCAAATCATAGTTGCAGCCTTTATTATGAATACCTCTTATTAAGAAACAAATTATAATTTCTTTCAAAATTATTACGTTTCCTCTAATCAAGATACCAAACTGGTCTATGTTGTCAGAATGGAGGTCTTTGACTCAGTTAGATCCATGATACAGTAGGAAACAGAGAAGGAGTGTAATTCTGTCACCCGTTGGACTGTGAGGCAGCCAGTCTCTGGGCTCTGGGCCATTGCTGTGCTCAGACAGATGGAAGGCAGCGCAGACGAACAGAACCACCATCTGACTAACCAACCTGCCTCTCCTCTCCCCACTCTTACTCCCCCACCCTCCTTGGCACCTGCCATCTCTTCCCCCTCTTTCACATTTACTTTCTTCCTTGTCACTACCACTTCTCCTTTTTATAGCTTAGCCAACCTGGTGACGTTGGAGCTCAGGGAGAACATGCTTAAGTCTCTGCCCACGTGAGTGTCCTCGCTGTATAGCGCAAAATGAAATAATGCTCAAGGAACTGTAAAGTTGTCTCCTCTGTTTACTGTTTACTCAGGAACTTCTCTGAAAGTGCTTTTTTTTTTTTTTTTTTTTTTTTTAAAAAAAAATTTTTTGTTTATGGAAGAACAGGAAAAGAAAGATGTAGTGGTGTATGCTCAAAATCATTCTTTGCATATGTCAGAGCATATGAATGAATGGTATATCAGCTCTTTGGTCTTTCAGGGTAAATATTTGTGTGCTTTACTGCATGTGCTATTTTGTATGCGTATACAGGTCCCTTTCTTTTCTGGTGAAACTGGAACAGCTGGATTTGGGCAGCAATGAACTGGAACTTTTGGTATGTTGTGCTCCCTGTAATCTTACTGTATATATAATCAGTCATAAATCACACAGCAATCTGAATATTGCTTGAAAATACCTTTACAGAAAACATACACAGTGATACAAATTATCGTTCTTACATTCCCCCCACACTAATTATGATCTAGAATACATGTTTACCTCACCACACACAGCAGAGCCGGTCTGTCACACCTGAGGCCTTGCATACATAATAAAGCACTGAAAGAGCTACTTTAAGTCTGGGTACGCCCACCTGTTTAGAACAGGGTAAACAGTACCTCATGACCTGATGGGGGTGGAGAGTGAAACAATGATGATGATGAAAACGTCCCTACCTCCTTGTTCGTAATGTTTGCTCTACTGTCATTCTTCTTAAACTTAGGTAGCTCAGAGAATTCAATTTTGCATAATTTTTGGATCTTGTGATACATGCTTATGGAATGGATTTTGGTAATTCAACAAAATGTTGAAGAAAACTCTTACATTTAATCATTCGTAATCCTAAATTATTGGTGTATTAACAACATGCATAAAATTTGAAAAATAAATTGTACTTTTATTCATACAGAATATGTTTATTTTTTACAAAAGTTAAAATCAGTATTCTAGGACTGATAATGACACGTGCCTTTTTTCAAAATGTATCTACTTGTAAAGTGGACATATTCAGGACACATTGTTTCGTGTCCTCGCCCTCTCTGACAGTTTCCAGATGGATTTTGCCTTTGAAAATTAACGAAAAATATATTAATTAATAGTAATAATCAACCTGCTATTTCCAATAACATGTGGCCCCAGTGTGCTTCCTCCTTTCTTTCTGTCTAACTCGTCTTATCTCTTAGCCGGACACCCTTGGTGCACTCCCCAACCTGAGAGAGCTGTGGCTTGACCGTAACCAATTGTCCTCATTACCACCAGTAAGTACATTTCTCTTTCATAGCATTTGTTTCATGTCTCACATTGGAGAACGCCTCTGGCGCGACCTCATTAGAAGCTCCTATTACATCCCGCCAGCCAGGATTGGCTGGAACCAGGTGCGTCAGTGTTGTGAAGGGCGGGTATAAATGTGCTTTACACTTCCGCTCCTTATTCAAAAACTGCTTCTCGCTACGAGCAGTTCTGTCCTTTTGTCTGAGCGAACTGTCTTGCCGCGGGAACTAGCTTAACTGTCCACCGATATGAGCGAAAACTCAATCAACGAACGGTTTGTCCAGGGTTAATTCAGTTCCTCAGGCGATAAAACTCGCGCTAGATTGTCACCAAACAGTGGTGTGGGCTGCTAACTGTAGAAAGTAGCGATACTTTCTGCATGGTTAGCCTAAATGAGTGGCAATGAGTGGAGACTCATGGTTTCTGCAACATGCCCCTGGTGGAGCCCGTGGTAGCTGCGCACCTACATCCCAGTGTGGACTTACCTGTCTACACCGGGATCCGTTCTCCCCAACAAAGCGGACTGGTTCCAGTCAAATCTGACTGATAAGGTGTACAAGGCACCTGCGCTGGCGATCCGAGCTCTTAATGCTACCTCCCTGTTGATGGCATATCAGGCCAAGCTGGAGGAAATGTCGGCTTCTTGCGAGCCGGGGCTGTGTGAGGAGGTGTGTATTGTTACCGACCATTGTCTCCACTTGCATAAGATGCGACCTTCGATTTACCACATACATAACACTCCTTTAAGAGGAGCAGAAGCAGTGTTTAGCCGCCAGGTACTGTCTGCAGTCCCGGGACATGTTGCATAAATGCTCTTTTTTGTTGCGCAAGATTAAAGTTTCACAAACTGTTGCATCTACAAAAAAAGAATGTTGTTGCAAAAAAAACCTCTGTCATTGTTTTTCCACTGTGAGTGTGACTCCTCACGTTGGCATAGGCGATCTTGCCCTGGGTTTTGAAAAAGTTGAGCAAGGGTTACATGCTTCAGTTTTCAATCACAAGCCTTAGGCGAGGCTGCTCACTTTTCTACAGGAGGAAATCACTTCACTGTTATTAAAGGATGCAATAAGGAGTGTTCCTCACGACCACAGTGAAAGGGGGTTTTATACGAGGTATTTCCTGGTTCCCAAAAAAGGGGAATGTGGCATAAGTGTAATCTTACATCTCAGATCCCTGATCCCTGATCTATATGCAGGAGCATCTCTCCTGCATATCTTGCATCCAGGCCAATAGTTCACATCAGTTGACCTCAAGGATGCTTATTTTCACATCCCCATATACCCCGTCACAAGCAGTATCTTAGGTTTGCCTTTCAGGGTGATGTGTTAGGAGTACCTGGTCCTTCCCTTTGGTCTCTGACTCAACCCGAGGGTGTTTGTGAAATGCACCAAGGCGGCAGTGGGTCCACTCAGGAGATGCGGCATCCGTATTGCCATGTACATAAAGGACTGGCTTATCGTGGCGTCCACCCAACAGGGGGCAGCAGGGCACACAAAGTTAGCGGTGGCTCTGGGCTTCAGAATAAATTTGAAGAAGACTGTTCTCGTTCCCTGTCAGACTGTCTCTTTTGTTGGTGTGCTGGTGGACTCAGCTCAGGCAAGGGTGAGGCTGACAGCAGAAAGATTAGAAACGCTCAGAGACTGCTTAGCGCTCTTTTTTTGGGGGAGGCTTGTGTCCTTCAGACTTTGCCAGAGGTTGTTGGGGCCAATGGCCTCGGCCTTGATAGTAATCCCACTAGGGCATCTGCACATGAAGGGGATGCAGCGCTTGGTGGCTTCCCTCGGGTTGGATCCGCTAAGCCAGGGGTCTCACAGGGTAAGAGTCTTAGCGGTTTGCTAGGCGGCACTGATCCTATGGAGGATCATGGCCTTCCTGTATCAGGGTGTGCCTCTGGGTGTTGTTAAGAGCAGGAAGGTGGTCGCAACAGACGCCTCCCTCTTGGGCTGAGGGGTCCTGTACGAGGGGAGAGCCATAAAGGGGGGGGTAGGATCCTCATGTGGGTTCCCTTCACATAAATTGCCTGGAATTGTTGGCGGTCCACCGGTCACTCAAACATTTCTTCCCTTTTCTGAAAGGGCATTTTCATGTTAGTCCGGACGGACAACACCACAGTGGTGGTGTAGATAAACAGGCAGGGGGGGTCTGAGATCCCTTCGGTTTCACATGCTGGCACGCAAACTGATAGTTTGGAGCAGCAAATACTTGCTGTCCCTGAAGGTCACTTATGTACCAGGATGTTTGAACAGGGGTGAAGACCTCTCAAAGAGGGGCCCCCTTTATGCAGAGTGGAGGCTTCATCCAGAGGTGGTGAGCCTGTTGTGGGAACGGTACGGGCGTCCTTGCGTGGACCTCTTTGCATCAGGGGAGAAATCTCAGTGTCCTCTGTTTTTCTCCCTTCATGACCAGGATGCTCCTCTGGGAGTGGACGCCCTGGCTCATCGGTGGCCATGCGCCCTTCTGTTTGCGTTTCCCCCAGTTGCACTGATCTCCCCAACCCTGGCCAGGTTGCGCAAGGAGGACCTGTCCTTGATCCTCATCACCCCTTGCTTAGTGTCGAAACATTGGCTGGCAGAGATAACTGAGCTCCTGTGTCGAGAGCCATGGCTTCTGCCATTGCGCCGGGACCTGATGTCCCAGGCACACATCCTCAACCAGAGAGGCTAACTCTTTGTTAGCCTCTCTTGTTCAATTTAAGACTGTAGGTCTCCCTTCAGGTGTTATTGAAGCCATCCAGAATGGTAGGGCCCCTTTGACAAGGTCTCTTTATGACTGCAAATGGTCAGTTTTTAAGAAGTGGTGCACAGACCTCCAGGAGATCCCTTTTCACTGTGCTGTGGCTGTGATATTGGTCATCCTTCAGCATATGTTGGAAGAAGGAAAGCTTTCTTCTACTATCAAGGTGTATTTAGCAGCTATTTCTGCTTGCCATTTGGGTTTTGAGGGGAAAACTGTGGGGAAACACCCCTTGGTCTGCCCGCTTCATGAGGGTGGCGTGGCGTAGGCGTAGGCTCCCAGTTTCCAAGCCCTTGGCTAGACTTTGGGACCTTCCAAATGTGCTGGACACTCTTGCAGATCCTCCTTTCGAGTTCCTCGAGCAGGTGGCTCTGAATATGGTGTCTTTGAAGGCAATACTGTTGTTGTCACTGGCTTCAGTTATTGAATAGGCAAGATTCACGCTCTCTCATTACACCACTCGTGTATGAAGATTTCTTCTGGGCACACGAGGGTGACTGGGCAACCCAATCCTGCTTTTATTCCCAAGTTGTTGGGGTCCTGCACAAGACTTTCTGTCTTTCTACCGTCCTCCACTTTCTTTAGGGTAGCATGAACTGTTGTGCTTGGTGCATGCGTTATGCATTTATGTTGACAGGACCAAGGCCTTTAGGAAAAGCTATCACCTTTTTGTTTGTTGGGTGAGCAGCCGTTTGGGGTTACCTGTGTCTAAGCAGCAGCTTTCTTACTGGGTTATGGGGGCTATTGCGTAAGTTTATTTTTTTGAGGGGCTTGGTGCCACCTGCGGGTCTGCGTGTTAATTCCACCAGGGGTCTTTCCAGCTCCTGGGCCTTGTTCAGGGGTGTCTCCATTCAGGAGATTTGTGCAGTGGCCAGTTGGGCTATCCCTTACACCTACACCAGGTTCTACAGGCTTGATGTTACAGTGCTTATTTTAGCCCACTCATTGCTTAGTGTGACTGAGTCTGGGTGAGGCCCTGCTAATGACAGTTGGCTCCCATCACATCTGCCCAGCACTCTGGGAGTCAGTATGTGTGAGACATAAAACAAATGCTATGAAAGAGAACTTTTTCAACAGTTCTCTGAGTAGCATGAGTGAGTGTCTCACAAGACCACCATCTTCGATGGTTCATAGAGAGGAATAGGGTTTTTTTTTTTGTTTTTGAATGAGGAGCAGCGTAATGTCAAGCCCTTTTACAGGGGGAGGGTCTCCACCCTCCACGACACTGATGCACCTGGTTCCTGCCAATCCTGGCTGGTGGAATGTAATAGGAACTTCTGATGAGGTCAAGCCAGAGGCGTTCCAAATGTGAGACGTTCACTCATGCTACTCAGAGAACCGGGGTTATGCAAGTAACCTAAAGATTTGTTAATATTTTTTTTTAAAGACACCTGTTGCAGGAACTTCTTGTGAAAGTTTTATGAATATAGATTACACAAACACAGATTGACTTGTGTTAGAAGATTTCTTTCTGTTTTTGTTTTGAAGGTTGTATTGTACCTTTGTGGCTCACTGCAAAATGTATTTGTTCTGTTTTTGTTTGTAGGAACTGGGGAATCTTCGGAGGCTGGTGTGTCTGGATGTGTCTGAGAATCGACTAGAGGAGCTGCCCTCAGAGCTAAATGGCCTCCTGGCTCTCACTGACCTGCTGCTCACACAGAACCTGCTCGAGGTTGTCCCAGACAGCATAGGTGAGAAACAGGATGAAGAACATTGTCTTGGTGGGGATTTGGATCAAAAAACTTTAAGATAAACTTTATTTATTGAGTTTAATAGCTGGTCAATATCACAACATGTAATATTCATAGTGGCAACTGTTTTATTTTGTCACTACAATTGCAAGGTAAACATTAGAAGATGGCACTGATATTACAAAGTACTCTTAGGAATGTGCTCTTCAATCATTTGATTGGTCAGTGTAGCACCTTGCCGTTAAATTGTTTTGAAGTAAAAAGCTCTTAGTGCATGGCTCTGTGTTGTTTGAATGCCATTTCCCCCTGCATTGGCTCCACCACTGGTTCTAATGAATTAGGTTTTAAATCAGTTTTAGGTTTACAAAAGCAGGATGTAAAGGACACATAGTAAAATCATGTCAGATATAGCATCAAATAACAATTAAGTTACCAATATATTCAGGTGTGTAGTGTCATTTGTATGTAAAATATCAAGTATTTTCAAGCAGTGAGATTAAATAAAAATAATATTATGTGACGTGGAAGAAAAGCGTTCATTTGCTTAAATAATGTATGTTAAAGGTTATTCTTTTATCTCTTTTGTTTTGTCAGAGTTTCTATTTTTGTGTATTTTGAAAGTTTGCCCTCTAATTAGACAGCACTAGATGAAGTAAACTTAAGAACTGGCCCACCAAATAGGAGAAATTGCTCTTTTTAATAATAACGTTACTGCCCTCTACTGGAAATTTAAAGCCAGTGAATAGTAGTGCAGTCTCAAATAGCACATGTTTTTGGTTTATAATTAAATTTCTTTTATTCCAGATTATGAGTTCAATACGTCTTATCTACTGTTTTTGTCTTGTTACAGTTCATAAAATGATATTGTTTATTTCTGTCTTATCCAGGCAGCCTGAAACAGCTGTCCATTTTGAAGGTTGACCAGAATAGGCTGGCACACCTGACAGATTCGATAGGAGAGTGTGAAAACCTGACAGAACTTGTCTTAACAGAGAACTTATTACAGGTAAGAAGATACAAACCACTTAGAGAAGCTTTACACAGACCTAGCTGGAATTAATGTATTTCCATTAATACTTAACTCCAATAATGTATGTTTATTTCTGTCATAATTTATGCTCATTATTGATTTCCTCTCTTAAAGTCGCTTCCTCGCTCGCTGGGCAAGCTGAAGAAGCTGACCAACCTGAATGTAGATCGCAACCGTTTGGGCAATGTGCCTAAAGAGCTGGGTGGCTGTTCCAGCCTCAATGTTCTCTC
>KV751334.1:987920-1001035 GCA_001698575.1 Mola mola
CCCTTTTCTCTGACAAACCTCAATCTGAAGGCCATGTGGCTTGCAGAGAACCAGTCACAGCCAATGCTCAAATTTCAGACAGAAGACGACGAGCAGACAGGAGAGAAGGTGCTGACCTGCTATTTACTGCCCCAGCAGCCTTCTCCAAGCCTTGGTAAGTAGCATTTAGTAATACATCATTTAGACATAAGTGGAAAGTTTTTTTTAGTCACTAACATTTTAATTTATATATGACAGAGACATGTGATGCTACAGTCTCTTGATATGAATATATAACTGCTAAGACATTTAGTATGTGGTGTTTGTAAAACCTTTTTAATTGTAAATATGTATTTGTTCTTTTTTTCCAAAGAGAACTTGTTGCAGAACAGCGTGGATGACAGTTGGACAGATAGCAACCTGAACCGAGTGTCAGTCATTCAGTTCCAGGAGGAGACCAAAGGAGAGGAGGAGGATGATGAGGCAGCAGCAGAACGCAGAGTGAGCAGTCATAAAACAGTGCTAACTTGCGTCCTCATCATGCCCTTGTTTATCCCATCAGTAGCAAAACTATATTGTAAAATTTGTTAATGTGGTTTGAAAATTAAACTCAAATTCACATTTTTTATCTGTTTTTTCTTTGTTTCAGGGTCTGCAGCGCAGAGCCACACCTCACCCTAATGAGCTGAAGGTCATGAAGAAGGTGATTGAGGAGAGGAGGAATGAAGCTTTCACATCCAGACCTGATGAAGCAGATGAGTCCCATGATCAACAGGTACATCATGACAAATTATTATTTAAAGATTTGATTTTGTTGTGGTAAACTCTCTGGCGTGTGAGTCAAATCGTCTGCTACTGCGGGAACTAGACAAAATGCCTTTTTAACCAGAAATGTAACTCTAGTTTGTGTTATTATTCATATGTGCACTTTGTGTTTGTTTTTGAAGAAGCGACTCAGTGACCTATCCAATCAGAGCCATGACTCCCAGGCCTCCAATAGCACGCTGTCAGCCACCTCCCATGAAGACAGACACAGTGTGACTGCACCCTTGCAGAGGGAGGACCTTGTAGATGGCCACTCTCCTCAGGAAGAGGAAGACCTGGATGAGATGGAAGTGGAGTACATTGAGGTGCATATTTAAAATACCATATTGAGTATATGATATTTATGTGTGTTTTTGACACAGATTTAATCGTGACTCGTCTTTTCTCTAGCCAACTGTGCACTTTGCAGAAGAGCCCATCATTCGGGGGGGAGATGAAGATGAAGAAGATGATGGGGAAGATAGTGAGAGGAGTGATGAAGAAGATGAGAGGCCAGCATTTCCCATGGAAAAGCAGCGTCTGATCAGAAAGGATACGCCACACTACAAGAAGCACTTCAAGATTACCAAGCTGCCCAAGCCTGAGGCTGTGGCTGCGCTGCTGCAGGGCTTCAGTCCTGATGGCGTCAGCTCTCCAACACAGGCTGCTGAGGACGAGCAGGATGAGGAGGAAGAGCAAAGTCTATGCAGCCCTATGTACCATCACAGGATGGAAGAGCTTGTGGAAGGCCGACACCAGGTCAACTCTAGCCAAGTAAAGGTAAAGGAGAAGTGCCAGCACAGTGCAGGAATTTGAAGTGTGGCTCAACATATTTGAAGTAGAAACACAATTTTCCACCACCACATGTAAAAATCTACTTAATATACAAGAGGTACATTCAGGACACACAGTGAGCCATTAGCTTATTTTGCTTAAAATTCTAAATGATGCTGTAAGAATATATTTGAGATAAATATATGTTTGCTTGCTCTATACAAACACTTACTGTATGCTCAGTGCATTGCAAGTGCCCTTACCAACCTACCAAGTTGCGTTCAGTTTGGAACACTTAAGAATGTGGCACTGCATGCAAGGTCATTGTGGGGTCTTAAAATCAATCAGAGTGGTTGATTTGGGGTTTAGCCACAAACTCGCCAACAGCTTTTCCTCAGAAAATTTAGTTTGCCTTTGCTTTGTCCCAAAGACAGGATGTCCCTCACCTCTCAAAATACACAGGTGTTGTTGCTGATAATACCTTTCACTACCTCTCAGATTTCATTATACATAATAACTGTAAAACATTGTCCTTTACTCCAAGAGAAGCAATAAACGTGAAATGGCCTACTACGTCTTTTCCACACAAGCAGCTGCAAGCCTTTGTTAGACAACTCTGGCCGGTTGAGTACTAAATCTCTCACCGTATTTCAGCCATCTGCTGATTTAATTGAATAATGACATTTTCACAGTCTACTTTTATGACATTCTGTGTGTTTGTAAGAATGAATGGAGTGAATGAAGTCAGCTTCACTGACGCTTTTGAAATTGAATCTCCAATTAATAATATCTTGTCATACTTGGTGAGTTTTAATTAAAAATTTTGATTGATCATGATTATTTTAGAAATCATTTCAGCACTGTGTTAACTGTCATCATACCACCAAATCTGCTTTGTGAGTATGGCTATGAATGTTGGTATGTTTGTGTGACTGACCTCAGACTAGGCAGAAAATATATTGGCAGAGATGAAAAGTAAGATCAAACGAGTCTTGTTTGCTTCATTGACATTTTTATAGATGTTTAAATTATTATAGAGTAAAATTAATTGTTTTTGCAAAACAAACTCAGTATGACAAAATTCAATCCTCTTTTTAAACTTTTTATAAATGGGTTTTGTAAGTCATCATGTAGAACTTTTGAATTTTTTGTAGTCTTAAGTTGTGTTCACACATTATAGTCCACTTCTTTGGTTTGCACCAGATGTTAGAATGGTCCATGGTTTCATTTTTCAACTAGTTCTGGTTTTCATCACAGTGGCAAAACCCAAACAGACTATCACAGACTTGACAAAAAATAAAAGTCATGTGCATGTGTTTTCTTTATGTTAAAAAATGAGAGTTTGCTACTGGAGGATTATGCTTTCTGTTGTGTGGAGGCTGGGCTTATTCTGCAATGGGTGCTTTTTGCCTTCTCTTGTCCGCTCTCCCCACTGTGTATTTTGCACTATAGCTCAGCTCCTTGGTCTTGTCTTTCTGTCTCTGCCTGTATTTGCTTCTGGTGGCTGGGGAGTGAGTGTGGTATTGCATCTGTTTCAAGGTGATCCATCCCAGTGGGCTAGCAAGCCCTCACAACCTGGAAGCAGACAGTGGAGTGTGGGGTTTGTTTGGTGACATTGCCGAGAGAGTGTGAGAAGTATGTGTGTAAGCAGAAATATATCTATTTTTTGGGGGGCCTGACTAATCCGCATGCTTCTTGCTGGTTCCTGTCCTAACAGGGGGTGTCATTTGATCAAGTGAATAATCTGCTGATTGAACCTGCTCGAATTGAGGAGGAGGAGGTCTGTACATACTCTTTGCCATTCTGCCCGTGTCTCTCCACGTCTTTCACTCACCCACTCATACGTCTGCCTGTTTTCAGAGGTAGAGAAAAGCACCCACAAATAATTCATGGTTAATCCAAGCCAATTGCTAGGGACCCCCTCACCACAGCTCCTTTATGAGATGGCCAGTGTGGCTGAACTGGGTGCAGGAATGATATAGTCATCTTCAATTCCTGCGTTCCCGTGTCTCCTACCGGAGAGTAGAGCATTACACATTTCACATTGAGTGATTTTCTTTTTGCAAATGTGCTATTTTAAGTGGATCCTGAAAGATAGGACTAGTTTTTCAAACTAGTTTACAAACAGTCAACAGTGCATTTTCTCTATTTACATATTTAATATTTTGATCCAGTAAGATGGTATTTTAATCTGCGTGAATTCCTATCTTATTCCATAGATGTCTATCAGTTCGGGGTTTCTCAGCCACAAGACAGTGTTTCCATACATAATGTTATGTGCTATGTGTACTGCTAGCAACATCATTTAGAACTTGTAATGCAGCTCATCTTTTAAGTTCACCGCAAGAGCTGGTTTCTTTTATCACACTCACATTATCTATTTCATTTCTTAACCTCAAGGAGTTACAGGAACATATGACTCAACCCTGATTACAGCATTTGAAAATAACGCCCTGTGATTTGAGACTTGTTCATCAAGCTGCCAGAGCTGTTTTCATATTACCCTCCTTGATTTTATGCAAGCAGCAGACCCTTTTTGTTTTATCATTACTCTGTTATTTATTATATTTTAGTAAAAGCAGTCTCTGCAATGCTAGCTGATTGTTGGTAATGTGATAATTGAATATAATGTAGATTCCACCACCCCTGTGAGGTATTTTTGCACCAAGCTAGGTCAGATTCAAGTTAAACAAAAGGATTACACATAGCACAGCACTTGAAACAATACTTTTTGTGTTTAATTACATGGTGCCACCATCAATCTGAACCATCTCAATTTCTTCTTTATAAAGTCATACAATATATTTGGCATCCCACCATGTTTTTCTAAAACACTGGCATGCCTCAATAGCTAGAAGACTGATTTTATCTATCCCAGTTCAGCATTGTGTTCTGCCACACTGCATCTCTGCTGTCGTACTTGTCCTCTGTTTCTGCTGCTTTGCTCCTCTTCATCCCATGTCCATGCTGTTTTGCCCTGGAATGAATGGGCTGGTTGCACTGTGATGAAGCAAGTCAGCTTTTACCCGATCCCACACTGTTTTGTTTTGCGTGGCAGATAAATCCAGCTGCCAACCAGAAGAGGAGCTGAAGATGGATGAAGTTTGCTTCTCAGTAGTTTTCAATTTTATGATGTAAATTTTCATGGATTATGTGACCAAAAACTTGTATAGTAACGTGTAATTTAGTATCACCTAAATATTGTCTCTGCCAGTTAAAATCGGATTTCTTTATTGTCAGTCTCCACATCCAGGAAATAGCACACTGTTTTTGTTTCCTGATACTATTAATATTTACCTTTTCTGACCACATGTCCCCCATTTTTCTCCATTCCTCCCCCCATTTTTGCATGGCTTGCATGTGTACAGAATATACAGTCTGAGGACTTATGTAGTTTCTACCTTGAATTTTAAAACCATCCGTCCTTACATACACATGGTACATTTTCAGTTAAATTTAAAGGAGTTTTAGTCAGTTAGTGTGTCTTCACCTTATGTTTGAAGTCTTATGTCACTTTGGTGGTTCCCGCAAACTTTTTACTTAATACTGCATTAATAATGCCTGTAAACCCACATCACAATGTAATCCTCTTAAAGTGACATGAGGCTTCAGAAAAGTCAAAGATTCTACCCATCCACCTGTTGCCATCATGACGGCATACTGCCAGGAAAAGACTGACCATCTTCTGGTAGAAAGAAGGAGGAAGTTTAAAATGTGAAATATAATTGGCAGTCAAAAAAAAAAAAAGAAAAGAAACTTTATGGACTTGCCTCCTTCTCAAACTGTCCTGAGGTAAGAGGTGTTTAGAGAAGTTTTGTAAGTTGTACTGACTCCCCTCCATAACTTGCAGCACACCTTGACCATCCAGCGACAGACAGGTGGCCTGGGTATCAGCATTGCTGGAGGAAAAGGATCTACACCATACAAGGGGGAGGACGAGGTAAGACTTGGAATCTGCATAAACAAAAATCAGAAGTAATAGAAAAATACAAATTGAATCTTGTTTTGTGTTCAGGGAATCTTCATTTCCAGAGTATCTGAAGAGGGTCCTGCAGCCAGAGCAGGGGTGAAAGTGGGAGACAAACTCCTAGAGGTAAAATACTTTCTGCTTACTTTGCCTTCTTTTCTTTTCTCTACTATTCTCTGTTTTAATCAAAGAGTATTGCAGGTCAGTCATACTCTCCTTTTTTCTCAGGTGAATGGCGTGGATCTCCATGAGGCAGAACATCACACAGCCGTTGAGGCTCTGCGTAGCTCTGGTGCTACCGTTTCAATGACGGTGCTGCGGGAGCGTATGGTGGAGCCAGAGAATGCCATCACCACCACGCCACTGAGGCCAGAGGATGACTACTTCCCGCGGGAGAGACGGTGCAGTGGCCTTGCCTTCAACCTAGAGACAACCTCCAGTGGGCCTCAACAGCGATTCTCAACCTGCTTGATCCGAAATGACAAGGGGCTGGGATTCAGCATTGCAGGGGGCAAGGGCTCCACACCCTACCGTACAGGAGACATGGTCAGTGCAACAAATTTTAATAATCAGTTAACTGGATATTGCCATTCCAAAATTAATGAGACACAACAGATTATAACAAATCTGACAATTGCATTGCAAGTTCACTCTGGAATCATTTGAGATCACAGGTTTCAGTAAAAAGAGAGAGATGACCTGATGCTGAAGACATAGTCTACCATAAAAATGACAAAATGACAGACGCAGGCATGAAGTTGTGTCATAAAGTGATTTCAGAAACTGTTTCAATTGAGGGGGTCTGTCCTTTTAAAAGAGTTTATTCCAGTCGAAGCTTTAACAGTCATCACCAGGGAGACGGAGATATGAATAGCCAGACTTGACACCTGATAGGTCCACTGTAATTAGAGAGGAAGAGGTGTATATTTGGGTCAGCGCATTACAACTCCTGCAGCTCAATGAATACAAAAAGAGGAAGGGATTCAGACTTTAGGCAAGGCTGACTGTAAGTCTTACTTCTCTTTCAAAAGCTTTAGGAAATGGATTCAGTGACTTGGCTGCTTGTCATTTGATCGAGGAGGAGTGATAGATTTTGCTCCTGTATTTGTGTACATACCATATTCTGGTGAGGCAGACTATGAGTTTTTATTTGGTCTTGCAAATTTTGTAATTTGTTTAAGCAATAAGACAGTATGTCAGGAGTTGTGGTTTTTAATGAGCAACTTGTGCCGATGTCATACTCACATGGTACACCTGAAAGTGTGGGTTTATTTTTTCATGTTGATAACTTTATATTGCTTTTCTTTATATCAGTGTTGTGGGCCACTAATGTCAGAACTACATTTTGCTCATAGACACATTGTGGAATTTGTGACCGCTCCCTGTCTTGTAACTCCATGTTTAGATAGCACCCATAATTATAACAGCATTGATGAACAACCTTTCTAATTTGATGCACAACCAGCGGTGCCAGAAATGATTTATGAAGTAATTAAATTGTATTAAAAACCTTTCTTTTATCTGTATCTCTTTCAGAATATCTAAAAAAGTGTACAGTAACTTAGAATAAGTAATAGTAATTATATTGTGATGTTCCCAGTACTGGTAAACATCACCAATAAGCAATTTATCTTCAGCTTTTGACAGTGTCTCTTGTTTGTTTCAGGGAATCTACATCTCTCGCATCGCAGAAGGGGGAGCAGCACACAGAGACAGTACGCTGCATGTAGGAGACAGGGTCATCTCTGTGAGTCGTACACATTCTCTGCACATCTCTAGTATTCAGTGTGAGCCAATCAGGGTTTCCTTCACAATGTTTTCATGGAATTTGGTTAAACATTTTATTCTTCCCCTTTAATGTTCATTTTCAGTATAGTTCTGATGGAACAGGATCAAATTAAATATTGTTATAAAATACTCAACTTGATTATGTATTTCATATTCATCTAGATCTGGGGCATTTTTAGTTTTTACAACGTTTAATTTTACACATTTTAAAGAAAGCTCTTCTTTTATGTCATCATTGCTATATTCCATTGTAAATGTGTCCACAACATGGCTCTCATCACTCAAATAAAGTCTTGTCATATGTAAGATGAATCAGACGGATCATGTTGGGTCCTGTGCCGACTACATGTAGAGAAATTAACTTCATATTCACACATCATACTATAAATTGCCGAAATAGAATACTAACACAGTCATCATACTAATTTTAACCCAGATGCTCATGTTGAATGAAAACTGTAGCTGTTGTGGATAAATAGTGCATTGTGGGTATATGGTTCACTCCTCAAGGGTCCCTGCATGACCCTTGCATGCTTCTCTTTGTCTGATCACATTCACATTTTTGGTTTGTCTTTCATTTCTGTCAGCGTTTGAGCAGCTTTTTAGTTGCATGTTTTTATCCAGTTACCTCCAAGAAAACAATTTCATTGTGCACTATTATTGTAAACTGACTGACGATGGTTTGTTTTCATACATTTTGAGGTTCCTCTCCAGCAAAAATGAAACTGCTCCTATTCAAACTGTGTCTTTAATGCAAGTCATGCTCTCTTAGAATTTCTGAAATGCTTGCTGAATTGTCCTCCTTCCTTTATTTGCTGGTTTTCTCTTTCCTTTGGCAGTTTTTGGCTTTTTTTCTTTGTCTCTTTATAGCCTCTGTCACACATTTCCTCCATCTGCATGCTCACCAATGCATTAAGAGCATCTCCCTGCTTGCCTGGTGGTCGGTATGGTGTTGGGTTGGAGTTTGCTGAGGCTGTTGCCCTCATGACATGGTGCACTTATCTGTGTGTTTCCATGACAGCGGGTATTGCAGTGTTTCAGCCGATGGTAAAAGCTGGTACTGCTGGGTCAGTGCTGACCTCTGCTTTTTACCTTGGCCCAAAGGGCATTTCATAGAGGTTAGCTGCCTATGTTCACTTATGATCAAACATTTTGGAGGCAGGCATCCCATTTCTGATTTTAAGTAAACAAAGGCAAGAAGGGGTAAAACAAAAGTTACATCAACATTAAATATCAGCACGAGCAGTCTTAACTTCAGGGAACTTCATGATTTTTGGTAAATTAATAGCTTTTCTTGCTTGTAGCCTCTCTTACTCAAGGAAGCTCTGCCAGCTTAAATTACCTGCGGCCCTCTGCTTCCCTCACTCCTGTCCTCCTTTGCCTGTTCTTGTTTCTCCGAATAAGTGTTGCGTTCTTCAAATAACAATACTCATTTTGATGCACTCACAAACCCTCTGTGAAAAAATATTAGAATAGTTTAGATGTTAATGAATAATATTTTGGAGTGATGAGATGTAGGAATAAGAGAGAAAAGACTTGTTGTGGTATGCTGTGCCCAGCATGTATTTGTTTCTTCAAATGTTTATTTTTCCGATGGCAATTGTGACCCGCTGTCATTTCGAGTGTCCTGCTGGGCTGACAACCCCCATGGTTGGTTTCATTGTCAATCCAGATCAATGGTGTAGACATGACAGAGGCCAGGCATGACCAGGCAGTAGCGCTCCTTACTGGCACCTCCCCCACTATCTCCCTCCTGGTGGAAAGAGACCCAAAAGCACCAATGGGCTCTCCAGGTCAATCCCGGGCACGCGCACACTCCCCTCCACCCCCAGCACCCACAGATTCGCCAGATCAGGAGGAGGAAGGCCTTTGCCTTCATGGGAATCACCTGAGCCAAATGGAGGATGAGTATCCCATTGAGGTAAGATGTCTCAAGAAACTATTTCAGTGTTTCAATTTTAGCTTCTTTAGATTAATTAGACCGTGCAGCACAAACCTCATAAAGGTATTCTCTCATTAATTTTTGTTCATTTGGCCCCTGCCTTGTCCTTCATGCTGTCCAGTTCCAGAGAAGATGGTGTATGGTATGAAGACTTAGTCCAGTTTAAGTAATGGTGCTCTGTAGAGTGTAGATAGATTAAAAAGAAAAAATTCGAATAATTCCCATTTGTTGATAGTACTGAGATTGATATTTACCGAAAATATATTTATTAGAAAAGATACATGCGCATGCAGTAGACTGTTTTGTTTTGATCAGCCAAAAAATAGATGTAGACATGACTAGTAATTTGTGACTTTGCATTTACTTGTTGTATTATTACTTTTGCTTACCACAGCACATTTTCTACCTCTGATCCAAACAGGAAGTGACTCTGCTGAAGTCAGGTGGTCCTCTAGGCTTAAGCATTGTGGGTGGCAGCGATCACGCCAGTCACCCATTTGGCGTCAATGAACCTGGCGTGTTCATCTCTAAAGTAAACATCTTTCCTTCTTTTGTACTTCACTGTTAAGCATCTTCTAAAATTTCTTTCATATAACACTATCCATGACCCATCTCATCACCAGGTGATTCCTCACGGTCTTGCATGTAAAAGTGGACTGCGTGTTGGGGATCGAATATTAGAGGTGAACTCCACTGACCTCCGTCATGCCACACACCAGGAAGCTGTGCGAGCCCTGCTGGCCAATAAACAGGAGATCCGTATGTTGGTACGGAGGGACCCTTCACCACCTGGTATGCAGGTAAGGCTATCAACATAAACAGATTTAGCAATGTTAGCCAAAAAGCTCACATTACCCTTTCTAATAAGCTCCATGTGTGTGTCGTTATAGGAAATTGTGATCCACAAGCAGCCAGGGGAGAAACTTGGCATCAGTATTCGTGGAGGGGCAAAGGGTCATGCAGGAAACCCTTTTGACACCACAGACGAAGGCGTCTTCATCTCTAAGGTTGTGAAATGATCGACCGTGAAGCATTTTTAATGTTTTTCACATTGTATGGCAGTTTGAGCATTAAAAGTATTTTGGCTTTAGATTTAGGTAGTGTCAGAATTATTAAGCATTCCAGTTTATTTAATGCTTTATAACGTCTAAATCACATCTAGCTGAGAACTATAGACACTCAGTTTTGGCCATGGAAAGAAAAAGTTATTAAAGGGAAGTTATCATTATGTATTCTAATGCTAGGGCTTCAATTACAATGATAAGGTTTATAACTTGTATTCTGATGTTCAAACAGGTGAGTTCAACTGGTGCTGCAGCAAGAGATGGCCGACTGCAGGTTGGCATGCGTATCCTGGAGGTGAACAATCACAGCCTGCTGGGGATGACGCACACAGAGTCCGTGCGAGTGCTGCGTGCTGTGGGAGACTCCCTTGTCATACTAGTGTGTGATGGTTTCGACCCACGGAAAGTGGCATCTGGCGAGGTAAGAGTAACCTCAAAACATTGCCATATGTAGATTGAGATTTGATAATTTTGTCAACAAAAATCCAATCTAGAATGAATTTAGATTAAGTTCTTATTCAAAATCATTTTTGGCCCAGGCGTCTCCTGGCATTATTGCCAACCCGTTTGCAACTGGTATCGTCCGTAAGAACAGTATGGAGAGCATCTCGTCTATAGACCGTGACCTGAGCCCAGAAGAGATGGACATCATGCAGAAGGTACAATAAATTATACACTGTTTAATTTGTTGACCAGATGTCTTAACTGCAAAGATGAACTTTAATTTAAGATCAGTGAAGATCAGGTGATTACATACAGCAGTAATGCAGATGAAGCCCCAAAGTCCTGAATACGGCAAGTGAACTGCGTTGGTTTCAACACCAGGAAGTGCAGCACATGCTATTCATCCACATACCAGGAATCAGTTTGGTGATTTTGTTGTCAACTCAACGTGTGAATCAGATGTTTGTTCAGCAATTCTGCCACAGCAACACTCTGCTTCCACAGCAGTTTGGTGTCAGCGGGTGGAGTTTCCAATGACAGTGGAGTTTGACTCACTCCAACCATGCACACCACACATACCTATCTTTTCATCACAGCACCCAGAAAGTGCCAGCACAGTTTTTTATTTTATCTAGATGAGCTTTTGGTGGACTGCCCACAGTAAAGGAATGTAGTGACTTGTAAATTTATTAAATGCTAATTTCTGTTGTTTTTCCTCTGCTCAGTTTGATCTGTTTTTGTAGCGCAACCTTCAAAACCCACAGTCATAAATGAATTCCTATGGAAACTGCTGAAGATTTACATGAGTTGTAAGTTGCAAGGATTCTCATTCTCTTCTACAGGAGTCTGAGATGGTGAGAGAGACATCACAGTGGGAGCGAGAAGAGATGGAGAAAGTGGTAAGTGATAGTAAAAATCCTTTGCTATTTTGGGAGTGCTAGAGGTAAAGTTGTATCTGTCAGATCAGCAGATAGATGCCAGTGCTTTGAAAGAGGAAAATGAAATACTTGTTCCATTGATCAGCTCAGTAAAATACCAAACAAGAGTCAGGGTGGAGCTTTAGAGATAGAAGCTGGATAGAAGTTGGTTCATTACCAATGGACCAACTGGTGAATGAAGTGTCTCCTCTGCTACCGGTACCAGTATTGTTTGTCAGAATGATTCCTGGATTGTCCCACCTTGCATGCTTTTTCTGCTTCCATAGCTAATGAATCGATTACTTTCTAATGTGTGCGGATTCTATCCTTTCTTTCCCTTCTGTTCTATATCTCATCTGTCCTTTACCTTTGGTGTGTTTTTGGTGTGATACAAAATCATCCAATCATTCCATCTCCATACCACCTTCACCACTGCTGTTTTTCCCGACTTCTCACCCCAATTACATTTTTTCTGCTTCTTTAAACCCCCCATCCTTCCCCTTTCACCTCTCATCACATTAATGTGTGGCTCTGTGTGCTTGGATGTCTTCCCTCCTGTATTTTCCTCCTCCTCCCCTTCCTTTCTTGGTGAAGGAGCGTATGCGCTTGGAGCGAGAGGAGGCAACTCGCCTGCTAGAAGAGGAGACTGAGGTGAGACACTCCTCATCATCAGTCTGCAGACAATCTTCCTGTCTGCAAATTGGTCACAAAAATACAACAGCATTAACTTCAGAGGATTGCAGGATTGTCTCAATTTTTTTTCTTTTTTTTTGAATATATACTGTATATATATTCAAACTGACTTAGTATTACTGGTGAAGTGAATGAATGAATGACTGTATCATTTTTTAAAACAGTAGAGCTCTGTAGCTTCAAGCATGAGGAAGTTGTGTGTTTGTAGGAGGCTATTTTCCATCAATGTGTGGTGTGGTTAAGTCACATTAAGCTACAGTGAGGCTGCAGAATAAGCTATAGAGATGATATTTGCTAATAAGGTGATTACGTTGTCCATTTTACATTTACAATAATAGTGTGGATCCATTAGAAAATATTTTGTGCAATACTTGGTCTCCTCCGGTAAAACCAATTCTCTTTGAATATATTCCCTCAATTTGTTTAATAAACTTCAACCTTGTTCCCTTCTCACCTCTGTCTGTTTATTTCTCTATAGAACATTGGCACTGGACCCCTTAAACTTGACTACAAAACCCTGGCAGCACTGCCCACCACCAGTCTGCAAAAAATTAACAGGGTAAGACTTAATTTTATTCTCTTGTGTTCAGGCAACACTAAAGGATTCAATGAGTGTTACGAATCCTGCTACTTTCAAACATGTTTGAAAATGAGTGCACTCAGGTTGTACAATCCTTGGCCTTCATGGCCCAGAATAGATCCCCTCTTGGAATCCCTTGTTTATATGTCCTGGGAACCTGAGG
>KV751334.1:1001128-1020589 GCA_001698575.1 Mola mola
TGTGCCTAACCCTCAACATAACAGACGGTGCCTTCAAGGCCAAACCCATACAACACATTCTGGACAGAAGAAATAACATGAAGATGAAGGACCGATCAAGAAGTTTGGGGAAAAAAACTATCTCATGTAGGAGTACCACCAAATCAAGGCCATAAGATACATAAAGAAGAAAAGAAAAGAGAAGAAATGAAAGTGAAAGAAAACATAGTTAGGGGGCTGGCCCATTCTGGTTGATGGTGTGTGTGTGTGAAAGAGGTGGGGGAAGGGGACAGCTGCCCACTATCAAACAGCCTGTCCTCTGATATTGGATGAAGTCTTTTGGGTGGGTGGAGTATCCGAAAGAGAGGGAGGCTATCATCTGAGAAGAACAGACAAGTGTTTCACTTCACTTCTGGACATACAGCACTCTCTTGCTTGTTACCATCCCCCCCTCAGGTATTGGTATTTTTTTTTTTCCTCTTGTATTCGTTGTTCCATTTTTTAATTGCATTTTATCTTGACTTTATTTGAATCTACCTTTTATTATTAAGATATTATGATTTTGGATGGTGACATTTTTGGAATTTGGACCAAGTGCTAAACTTGAAAAGGGAGATATCGTGGCTTTCTTATTGTTAGTGGCCAACTTGTGGATCTGGCCTTTTGCATTGTCTAGCAGATTTACATTTTTTAATATGCAGCACTTCTTTTTCCCTGCGTTGATAGTCTTGCTCAAAAAGTGTTAATGCAACTCCATATAGCTGCCTACAGATATTTACCTAAAGGACAGAGGTGTTTTTTGTGTGAAACTGACTTAGAAATGCTAGTAAATCCAAATTGATTGTTTCTTTAGTAAAAACAATGTAAGGTTCATTGTAATTTTGTTAGGGAGATGTCAAACAATTTTTAGAACTGCCTTTGAGCCTTTTGTACATTTATTTTGGTTCAGCTTACTGTAACATTGTAGAGAATATTCAGATTTTAATGTCTGACACTAAGACATATCAGGAATCTAAAAACATGAAAATTGAATCTCAAAACAGATAACTAATATATTTTTCAGGGTAATAGTCACCAGGAAGTCTTATTTTTAAGTCTTATATAATTATTTTCCTGATTAAACAGTCGTCTGAGAAGAAGATACTAAAGTATTGTACAAAACAATTCAATTCCTTGTTCCTGTTAGTTGCAGCTTTTCCCAGCTTGGCCAGCCAGTTGTGTTAGCAGGATGACGAACAAGAAGGCTCACACCAACTCCCAGCTGTCCGCGTCGTAGTCCAAAGAGCACTCGTTCACATTCCAGCCCCCTGACCCTCATCACACCACTGACTCTTATAGTTATGTAGAGGGCCACATTACTTCCTCACAGTGTTTGTTGTATTATTAGTCCGGCTATTTGTGATTACATGTCAAGGTCACGTCTATGAAATAACAAAGTTGGGTGGTTTACTAGGTTGAAATGAGGCTGACTACTAGGAGGTATTTTTCACTTTTGGTGTGTAGAAACCTGACATTTCTGATATTGCTCTTACAGTATTAGGTTTCATTACATGGGTCGGGTTAAACATTGCATATTTCCTCACGGCCTCCTCTGGCATTAACTTTCATTTATGTAAAGTACAGTCAGAGTTGAAGGTGTGCTGGAGTCTAAATGTCTCACTGGTCTGATATTGAGGTTATTTAAGGCAGAGGTCAAGAGCCTAGACAGCACTAATGTGTCTTGTAGCATATGGCAGCAATTAAAAACATCCAAATAAGACATGGGTAATAATATTTTGGTTTTTAAAAAGTTACTTTTTCAGACCACTTTTAACTTCTTTTTGTATTTGTGTGCAGCAGACTGACGATGAGAAACAGAGATCCACTTTGAGTCACCATTTACAATTTTGACAGGAATCATGATTTTGTTAGGGGTTCATCTACTATAAGTCTTAGTTTTAATGAGTGTTAGTTTTATTAAATTTGGTTGTCAAAAAAGTTTGTATCCTACAATAAAGCATCTTAAAAAATTTAAAGGTCCGCTATTGGGATTTACTTCGCCTTTGTTGTATGTCATAGTATTCCAGAAATTATTCTGATAAGAGCAATATTAGTGTAACTGAAATAAAAGTAAACCATGTAAGACTAGAATATTGAATTGAATATAGATTATCCGTTCATTTCCTTCTCGGTTCCTCCTCTTTATCATTATAAAACTTTTAGCTTTTATTCATTTAAACTCTACAAGTGAGTTTCCTTTGAGTGAGTTTTGGTTTCCTCTCTGTCATTGTTTTATGTGTTTACTTTGTCCTCCCTCTTTGCTCCTGTCCAGTTGTCTCCTTCTCTAATTCTGGCTGCGCAGATGGAGGCCCCCTTACAGGCCCAGTATGAACCTTCTTTAGAGCCTCTAGGCCTCACCTTAGGCCATGCCACAAAACCCCTCAGCCACATGGACCCTGAGTCCTGTCCCAGTCTAAACACTGAGCATGTGCTCCAGTCTGGACACGCAGACTACCTTCATGGATCACAGTTCTCCCCTAATGGCGCCCCCACCCCTGACAGTGCCAGCTTATCAACTAACATTAATGTATCAACATTTGTTGATGAAGAAGAAGAATGCCTGGTGGACTCTCAGCCTATCTGCTTCAGAGAAAACCCTTTCTTGGTGGCCAATCGCAAAGGAAAGGGCCGACCAGCTGGAGAGCAAATCCTGTCTGGGCCTCCTGTGGGCTATGGCAAGCAAGGCCAGCTGCAGCCCTGGTTGTTCAGCAAGGCAAGCCGCCTGGTTGAGTGTGGTTTGAAGGCAGCATGGTGTGTGTTACAGCGCACAGATTATTGTTTGGTTCACATGTTTCAATCCAATGGGTTATTTGTTTGCATTGAGCCTTTGTTTTTAACTTTCATTTGAAACCAGCATAAAAACGAGTTATTGTTCGTTCTTATGTTTGATGCGTATGAATGCTGTAGATGATAACAAGTTTCCTTATATGGTTTATGAATATATATGATATATTGTTTGAGAAAAGATTTGGAATTATTGACAGAAGCTTGGAGAAATAAGACATTTAAAAACATTACTCAAAGTGGTGAACTTATCTCACACAAATCCCAACGCAGGACCAGATGTACGTTAGAGACTAAACTTGGAGCTAAAAATAATCCATAAAGACTTGGTTGATTTGATAAAGATAGGTGTTTTGTTCACAGCTTGTTACAACTTTCCTCAAATTGGCAAATTCGTTATTACACATTTTATAACTTGACTTTAGGAAACTGAGAATGATATTTGCAGTCATTGGCATTACCTTCTCTGTTTCCTTGAAGAGGAGTGGTTTTAAAAGAAGCTCTCTGTCAATTAATATTTTTTTCTGTAAGAAAATGTTTATCCACATTGTGTATAAATTTCAGAATAACAACTAGCTGAACAGGTGCATGTTTTTGCTGTGAGCAGAGAACTTTTGGCATACATTCAGGATCGACAGGATGGTCTGTCTTAACAGCTGCAACGGAAGTCATAAGTCATGAAGGATCATACCTGAAAGACACACGGAAAGGTGCATGTTTATCAGCAAGAGCTTTTTGGTTGAATTTACTGGAATATCAGTTCTGTACAGGTCTTAAGAGTGAACCTTCAATGAGACAGATATCAGTTCACTGAGTAAAAGGAAGAGCAGCTGTTAACTACTTTTTGGTGCTTGATCTTTTTTTTTTTTTTAGGCACCTCCCTCTGATTTCTCCAGGACTGACAGCCCAATCAGGGAAGCACCATACTCTCCTACAATCCAACCGGTGAGCAGCCTTAAAACCCAGTGCTCCTTCACCATTCATCTGTTTTTCTTTCTTTAACCTTATGTTCGCCTTGTCCACGAGTTATTTTTAGAGGAGATATTTTTTTTGTGTAACTTTTTGACCTCTCCTCCCACCCTTAGCCCAGTCACCACTCCTCCAACACCTCCCTGTGTTCAGGCAGAGAGACCCGCTTTGTAAGTGGGTCCTGTGGCCCTCTGCTCTGGCCTGGACTTTTTAGCACATATGTTGTCTGCTCTGATCCCACTATCTGTTAAGGAAACATAACTAGTTCATCTGCCGTTTGTGCTGCAGTCCTACTGGTCTAAAAAGCATGTGACTGCTTCTTCATGGCGGATTACTGATGCTTTGCCTTATGTAAACTCAATGTGCATTCGCTGGGGAAATAAGTTTGATTAATTGCCCTAAAAGTCACTACTGACCAGCTGTGGCTTCACATTCTCTGTCAGGACAATAACAAAATAAAATACTCTTGAATTTATGTCAATTTGGGAAAATGTGACAAAGACACTGTCTCAAAGTAAACCCTGGTGGTGTTACCTTGTTTGATAGTGTCATTTGGCCTGGCATCATCCTAAAGAAGCACAGTTAGTTCCGATTTGTGAATGTATTTCGGGGACATGGTGCAGATTCATGCATTTAATTTGATTTTTCATTCAATTTGTTTTCATTTTCTTTGCAGGCAAATATTCATTACACATCCACTCCTACTGCCAAGGATGACACTTTATCATCAGTGAGTGTCTGGAACCTGAAAACAAAATTACTTTAATCTGTTAGAGATAGACTGATCGCACTGGTTTACAAGTTATCAGATGTGCCAAAATTGGAAGTCTCTATATTATGTATTTTGATTTATGGATTGAATTAGATTCTTAGATTTACTTAACCTTCACTAAAAAATAAAATATTTAGGCAGATTAGTTTTAGTGTTTATTGATATTCAAAGATACTACGCTCTCCTTTTAAATTTTGCCATACTGAAGTAGCTTTCTTGTAGCATTTGGCATTAGAATAAGGAAAAAAAACATGTTTAAAAGAATGAGTTTGGATTTTAGCTTTTGTTTTAATTTAAAATGGCCCTGTGTTTCAGAGCACCAAATAAACACAAATAATGTGAATTGTGCTCAACCTTTATCCACCGTTATCTTCCATTCATTTTGAGTTGTCATTCATCTTAAAGTTTGGAGTGTACGGATAAAAATCTAAAATAAATAAACAAATGAATAAAAAATTGTAATTTTTTTTCATTCCCCCAGACACGGCCGGGTGCCATCCAGCCAGTTGGCCGCATGCGGCAGGAAACCTCCCCTGCCACCCCGGACGGGCACAGTCCCAACCCTTTCCAGCATGGCCCCTCCCCCTTCAACTCTCAGACCTCTGTAAGACCCCTCACCACCACATAGTGCTGTATGCTATCAACTCTTGGCTCTGTGTTGCCTGCTCTCACTGCAGACCCCCAGAACACCCATGAAGGTCTCACAGTACAGTAGGAATGCAGATCATTAAGGCACAAGAATTGTTTGTAAAGAGAACCAAAGATGGGACCAGGTGTATTTAAATGCTTGGGGGGTTAAATCCTTGCTGGTACTGCAGCAAAGGCACAGTTTGTCATTAACAATGTTTGAACTACAGCTGGAGCTACTAGCCCAACGTTGAGCTCCTGAATTAGACATAATTTGTCATAAATGTCATAAATTTTCTGAAATTCTCCACTTACTTCTTCCTTTGACAAGCAGCATAGCTGGATTGGTAAATAAGAAGAGAGAAACGATATATTCGTCTCAGGTCTTCCTGATTGATCTCATACAGAAAAATCTGTCATGGCCTTCAATCTTCCAGGCCCTACTGTATGTTTTCTCTGGCATACATCCCTCTCCTGTCACATGAAACCAACTTCCATGCCGTTCACCTGTTCTCCTCCAGTTTCCAGCCCCCTTCTCCTTCAACTAGGCTGTTTTTCATAGTCTACCCTCTCCTTCATCTCTCTGTCTGTCCATCCTCTCTGACCTCTACTTTTCTTTGGCTCCTTTTACCATTTTAACCTACCCTGCCCTCCATGCCCACTTCACCCCTCCTTCCCTACAGCCTCGCGTCCCTTCCCCCACCTCGCCCGACGAGTTCCCCATGAATGTCAAGCAGGCATACAAGGCGTTTGCCGCCGTGCCTCGCTCACTGGCAGTACTGGAGCCGCCGCAGGTAGGCCGTGCTGCCCAGACTCCCCTGGGTCTCAATGACAAAAGCATGTTGTGCTGATTGGTGGTCTCATCCCTCCCCTTCCTGACTTAGGCTGGCCAATCAGGGCCTGTGCTGTGTCGGGGGGCCTGTGGCGTGCTGTGACATGTGGAATGCAATCATGTTTGGTTTTTGTACTCCGGTACCATCATCTGTCATTCTGGTGTTGAGTCTTGATCCATTTCTCCACCCATGTGTGGCTCGTGTACTATTATTCAATCCCACCTTTTATACATATTATACCCATAGTGCTAATTATCCTGCCTGTTTCGTATCTACGTCTTTGTTCTGAGTTATTTTGTTTTCCTAACACTCTGTTTTCATCCACCAGGACCTGTATGGTGTGAGGAACAACATCTACCTAAGGCAGTCGTCTCCAGAAGTGAGTGAACATACTGGCCCAAAGCTAACTAATCCAGGAAAAAAAACAATTTTGTTATATTTAAGGACTAGACATTTAAGTGTTCAAAACTTCAGATAAGGGTCTTGTTTGTTGTTGTAGTGTTGCTAGTTTTTTTTTCCATCCATCTCCAGGAGTCTCTGACAGCTCGTTTTTTTTCCTGCCACAGAGAAAATCAATTCTTGAAACGTAAAAACAACTTAAAAGTCTCTCCCTATCAGTTTTATTGTAGAGACAGCCCAGAAAGCAAAACATCTTACAGACTTCCACAGAATGACAATATAAAGATCAAAATTTTGCATGAGAAAGTGCTGGTCCTGTCCTTGAACGCACATTTTATGAGAGGAAAATTTTCCACTGCAATTAGTCAAGAAGTGTTTTGTTTTTTTTAATTCCAAAAAACAGATGACATTTTCTTTGGTTGCCTACTGAAATAAATGCCACTGGTTGTTTGTCATCGTAGTACGACAGTGTGGTGACAAACTATGTGGTCTTTGCAGTCTCATTTGTACAACGAGGTGTTTGATGATGACTTAGATGGTAAAGAGGGAGCTGGTAAAGGTGAAACCGCCATGGTCTCTCCTCGCCAAGATTATATGAAACTAGCCGCAGTGCCTCGATTCTCCAGACCTTCCATGGAGCTGCAGGTAACCACCGCCTCTGCCCTGGAGCAGCCCTTTTCTTTGTCTGGCTTGAGGGGTGGTGGTGTTTCTGCTCCTAGAAATTGGGAGGCTTCTTTCAATAACTGTCAGTTAATTGATCTTAAATCAGCTAAATGGTGCAGGGTTATAATGCCTGTTGTTTTTTCTTCTTGGTCTGTTTTACATTTCTCTTCTAGCAGCTTATTCTTTTTGCAAATATCGCTAAAAATTAAAAAAATCAACTCTTAAACAGCAAATATTTCTTTTCCTATGTTGTCGTTTATAAATATTGCAGGTGCTTCAGGGGCTATTATTGTATCAATTGTAATCTTTAATTCTCCTATTTCTCTTGTAATCCTACAGAGTCCATCTCGTGGTGGAAAAGACAGCCCGGAGCAGCGATCATTCAGGGACCGTCAGAAGTATTTTGAAATTGATGTGAAGCAGCACACTCCAGACAAACCCAAACCCAGGGTCTCTCTTGTCGCAGAAGATGACCTCAAGAAAATGAGGGAGGAAGAAGGTTTGATTCCATTGTTACTTGTTAACTTCTGAAAACAGCTCACTTGGTTAATCTGTCCTCTAAATTTGCAAACATCTCACTCACCCCAGAGAGGAAGTTTGAGCAGCGGGCACGGGAGTACCTGCTAGATGAAGATGATGAAGATGACGAGGAGGAGGACCTGGCTAAACAGGTGGCGCACATGAAGGTGTCTGGCAAAGTGTTACTGGATGGAGTGGAGTACAAGGTGGAGCCTGTGTCTGCCCCATCCCAGCACTGCTCCACCCCCCCAAACTATAATGTAACACCACCCAGCTACAGTGGCAGCTCAGGGTAAGAACTTGTGTATTATTATTGCTTAAAAAATTTTGTTTATTTATTTATTTAGCTAAGTGTGTGTGTGTTTTGTTTAGGCCTTCCTCAGTTGATGGTAAAGGAGACTCTCAGAGGAATTCACTGGAGGACAGCTTCAGGCTGGAGCAGAGGCCCAACTCCATGACTGGGTAACTGAATTTATACAGACCATCTTTTAATGCATCTCTACGGTTGTTTTTGTAACTGAAGCCATCCCTGTCACTTGTGCATCTCCTCAGTCTGATCCCAGTGTACCCTGGGGAGACGGTGGCTCCCATCCGCACAGCCAAAGCAGAGCGCAGACAACAAGAGAGACTTCGTATGCAAAGCCCCGAGCTGGCTGTGGCCCCTGACAAGGACCTGTCCCCTGCGGAGAAACGCGCTCTGGAGGCTGAGAAGAGAGCCATGTGGAGGGCAGCACGGTAAATTTAAACAATTTTTAGATTTCTTTAAGCTTTTACATAACAGTGCATTTTGTCCTTGTATTTATGTTTTTTATTAAAATGGATGTGCTCAAAAATATGTATGAGATCTTTAGGTTTACCTTTCCAAATTCACACTAATTATGTGGGATGACAGTTGTGGTGTTTAGAAAAAGGAATCTCAACACAGTACCATAATTAACAAATATAAATGTGTTTCCATGTAATGCTGATTTTGAACTAAGGATAAACTAGACACCAAACATGAAAAATGTTCTTTTGAGTTTGTCATACTGCTCAGTGACAGGGTTCATTTTTTTGCTCCAAATAATAAGTTAACAGTTACTCTGTCTTGTGAAAACATCAGCTATTGTGCATGTGTGTGTGTGTGTGTGTATATGTGGTGAATCTGCCCAATTGCTTACTATTGTCATGTCTTTAAATGGCACCCTATTATTCCTGAATGTCCTAAATGTGTTGGTGTTTTGGTTTCCTCTCTTTTCTGTCTCTGTGCCTGATTTTCTTTCCTCTCCTCATACTCTTCCTTCATCCTGATGTACATCTCGCTCACCCTTTCCCTGGCCTCATGGGTCCCAGGCCTTATGGTTTAGAGGAGGATGTTAGGCAATATGAGCAGGACCTGGCTAAGAGGCTCTACCAGGCCCGAGTGAGGGCATCTCAGGGCACGACTGAAGCCCCCCAGCCCCCCACCTTCTCTGCCTCCTCTTCCGCAGCCTCCCAACTCAGGTCTGCTCCTCGGCCCCAGCCACTCGGGCGAGACGCACAGCATCGTGGGGGTGTGCTGGGGTGCTTTAGGGTTGCTTTAGCGTTGGGGTATTTTTGTTAGAGACCAAGATGTGAAAGGTCCAAGCAAGCACTTGCAGCAATACTGTGACAGTGCTTCCACCACCTTTCTGGTGCTGTCTTGCTTCTGCACGTCTTTGCTTTTTCCAGCTTCCTCTCGTTCCTTCCCTCTCTGTTGTCTGCCTCGTCTCCCCCTCTCTGCAGCAGCTTTTTTTTTTTTTGTGCCTTGCTTTTCTCTTGATTTTCTTAGTATAATTTATACTAACACACAATTTGCAAGCCATTTGTGAGTTGAGGGTAAGCCTACTAGCAGTAGGTAGTCCTTTTCCTGGAATGCGTCTTATTGTACAATGAAATTAATCTGATTGTTTGTCACAGCAAACCAGGACAAGGAGCACCCATAATTATTACTGATGTCTTTGTGTGATGCAAGGCTCCTTTTTTCTGTCGTTTATCTCATGTTGATTGTTTCACATTTAGAATGAAGTCTCTGGAGCAGGATGCACTTAAAGCTCAGATGGTCATCGCCAAGTCTCGGGACGGGAAGAAACGAGGCACACTGGACCAGTTGACGGAGTCACCCTCACCTGCCCCCACACCCTCACCAACACCTGTGGAAGGTAGGAAGCTGCTTTCCTTAACGCCAAATAGTGTTGTTTACATGATGCCCAATACCTGGCCACTTGTAAATTGCTTTTTAAAATAATGTTAGAAAACCATTAATGGTCACTAAGTTGGAGCTAAGTGGATAACTTTATCTTAGCTTAGTTTACGGTTCAACCATGCCTTGAATTAATTTTGGCTAAATGTTTTGCTTATTTGCTTTGTACCATTATACCATTTATAGTTGGCGAAATCAAAAACTATGTATGGCAACACTACTTGGACATACTACACTAAACTTATATTTTACTACTCTCCATAGTTTGTTCAAGTATTGTTGGAATTTTCCAAGTTGGTTTATAGTGTCACACACATAGATAATGCTGTAATGTTAGTTATAATAAATGGAGTAACACACAATTAAGGTCTCTTTACACAGCTTTTTCTATGGGTCTGACCCTAAATCTACAGCTATTCATTTCAGTCTCCGTGCATATTTTCTTTCCCTTTATCTCTTCCACGCAATGTCCCCAACTTTGCCTTTCAGGTGCCCGAGGTTTGTAGCAAGTACCATAGTACTTTGCGAGTAGCAAACTACTATGGGGTGAAATAGATTGAGGACATTAACAAGCATAAAGGTCTCATTCTTTGGATTTTCACAGAATAATTGTCCCGAATCCTTTAGATAGAAATTAGTCTACTGGGGACGTCTAAGTTTTAGGTTTGGTATGGTCTGTCCACATAAATAGCTGCACAAAGCAGTTAATACATGTAAATCTCTTCACATTCTTACATGCAGTACCTTTTAACCCCGTTAGGTAGTGCAATTCCTGTATTCCAGTGTGTTTCTATAGTAGTGCAACACATTTTTTAATTTTTCTCACAATATGACCTTTCAGTTCTGTTAATGGTGCCTCCTGCATGTTCCCAGAACCATAATTGAAAGGAGACTCAGCATTTGAGGTCTTTGCCAGTTATTTTTGGTATATCTTTTTCAATTATTCAGTTTCATTTTAATTAAAATTGTCAGATTATCTTCTTTGATGTCTTGTATTTTATTTTCTGTTTTGCCTTTTTTCCAAACTGACTGAAGTGTTCTTTGTACCTCTCTTCCAAAGTCAATTGTTGTTGTTTTGTTTTTTTTACTGTAACAGAGCTCAGTCCTCGAGGGTTAACCTCTCCAGGGAGACTGGTAAGCACTGTTTTTTTCCATTTTCTCTATTGCCAATTTGTTTTTGACTGATTTTTCTTCTGGCCTTTTGTCAGTGTGAACCCTTATTGTATCCTTTGGTATGGACCTGGAGAGTTTCAGTCATCAAATATTTGAAAACAAAGTAACACCGACCTTGCAAATTTTATGTAGCTTTATTTGAGAAGTGCAGCGAGTAAGGTTGTTGGTTTACATGCTAAAAAATGAAAAAATAGTTTTGCTTCATAACACACTGGCATTAATTCACCATCTCACCTCATTGTCACTCTATTCAATCAGCTGTCAGTCACTCAGCTGGCTGTTAAATCAGCCATTAGCCTCTCTGCATCTCTCCCTTTTCTATTCCCTCATCTCTTGCTTCCTCCTCTCCCTCTCCTCTCCTTTGACATTTACCTTCTCCCTGCTTTTCTCCTCCTTTTCTTCCTCTTGTTGTTTTCCTCTTTTCCTTCCCTCTTCAACCTCTGCTCAATCCTGTTTGCTATCCTTCTAGTCCCTGTCGTCAAAGAAGTTTGACTACCGACAGTTTGCTGCCATTCCTTCTTCCAAACCCGTATACGACATCCAGGTATTGGCTGCATGTTGAGCTACTGGGGCCCCAGCCTCCTCCCTTCCCCCTGGCTTTCCCTGCTGCCTCTCCCCTCTAGTTTCTCAGTCAATCAAGAGGCATCAGTGCGTCTGAAGTCTAGGATTTGGCTGAACAATCGATCAGTACTTCCTGCTCTACACTATAGTGGTATTGCTCACTAATTTTCACTTGCACAATGAGGGCAGTCTTACTCTACGTAAATAACACAACAGATCATTCCTGGGTCTTGTGCAACAGTAATCATTCACACTCATCAATCTCTCAGCTCACTAATCAGTCAAAAAATAACTATCACACAGACAAGTTTGTGATCCTACTAACTGGAGTTGGTTCCGGGGGGAAATTGCCACAAACTCTGCATCTCATCCACACTCACATCCACTTCCATCAACTTTTTCCATGCATGGTTCACACAGCCAGTCAGAGGAATAACAGGTCTTCTGGCTTTGAAACATGGACCTGCACTGCTCATTAGACAGGAAGTTTTGTGTACAATGGTTAATTTGTTCTGTGTGAATGGAGGAGTAGGAGGGGAAGCAGGGGCAACCTGGAGTGGTGCTGGACTTAGCAGAGCTATGTATTCTTTCTTTGGTGGACATAATCATACTGTAAGTGTTAATGTTCAGAGTCCTGCACATGAACTCACAGAAGCAGTATTTAAAGTTTGTGTCCATGACAGTAGGAAGCTACAACTGCTATAAACATGCAAGTTATGCAGAAGAGGAGACTTTAGGGACCACTACAAACTGAATGGTGAGGTCACATGACAGCAGGAACCTCCCACTGTACTAGTTAAGACCATTATTGCAAACTATATTAAGACATATCGATAGCAGACATCCTTCTAAAATATGACACTGTTTCTTTTCATTGATTTTGATCATTTTGAAAAGGCACCGAACCCACGTACATGTTGACAGTATGTATGTAGGTGGGGGTCTCTTCTTCTTCTTCTTGGCTAGTTCTTGATGTCAGGTTGATGTGTACCAGCCCTAATCTCGCAGGTTGTAGTGGTCCCTTGAGAGGAGGTAGAATGAATGGCTTCTCAACACTAATAACAAGTGAATAAGAGACCTCAGCACAAGGACAGAACAACTGAACATGCTGCTTGGATATCCATTGTGCGTTGGTGAATCTTGTTGGTGCTGTACTGTCGACCTTTTTGCCGTCTCTTTGTCAGTGTTCCTGCACTACACACCAAAACCCGGAACTGATGACCTAACTTAACCTCCCTTTTCTTTAACATGCCGTTATCCCCTGGTCAAGTAATTGAGTCGATGTACTCTGGCTGTAGTGGCTGTGACTGATTGGGCGTTTAAGAGCTTTCTGCTAAATCAGTAGTGAGCGTCTGGCACATCTTCTCACAGTCTGCCTTCCTGCCAGGGCGCCTGCTCACATGGTGAAGGCTTCCCATGAGATACAGGTTACTGAAGCAACTCTGCCGTTCAGGTACTTACTCTCTCTTTCTCTCTTCCAGTCGCCCGACACAGTCAATGACATACAGTTCATCGATGACAGCTCCAGCAACAAGGGTAAGTCCCGGAGCTTAACAGTATTTTACCTGTATTAGAACATAAAATGTTTTCTTCAATGTGCTCTATCTCCTTTTAATTCAGGTGACTACCTGGGATAAGCAGATCTTGTTGGTACGATCCTGTGTGCATGTGTGATTTTACATACAGTATTTATGGAACATTTGAGAAGAGTGTGTGTGTTTACGTTTGTGGGTGTATCCTCTAACCTGCCAGTTCTGTGTGAAGCGTGACCTCGCTGTGGGTTTAGATGTCATGATATCTAGCTGAGTGTGCTTTGCCTGCTGCTGCCCACAACATATGAAGCAGTGACTGATATGGAGGAGGATCTAACACTAACTTTGATCTATGGTGCAGACTGGGCTTGAAAGTGTGAAACTACCGATTATATTATCAGTTAGCTTCAGTCAGTATGTTTACTTGCAAAAGAAAAGGGTTTGTGCATGCACTGGGAAATGTAATAACAAGTAGTGTAAGTAGCTGAATTACTCCTCCAATACAATCAGTGCAGATGTGCTTGTATTTGCTAACATCATCTGACTGAAAAGCAGGAGTTTTAAGTTTATTTTGTTGTTTTTTTTAATTTTTTTTTATAGAGATTAATACCAGTACACACAAGCCAGTGTAGCGTCTGTAAAAACGTTACATTAACCCAGTCAGGCCCTGTCCGGGAAAAACAACGCAGAAAGACATGGGGGTGAAAACTGTCTGGAGTCCAATCCAACAGATGTATGGTTTTATCCAGGCTTCAAATGGCGGACAGCAGGTTCAGGAATACGATACCTTAGAATGAAAATCATATGAAAACTGTGCAATAATTGCCCTGCCAAACCACTCCTTTCCACCCTAAAACTGACCCAAAAAAATGCTGAGCGCATATAAGGGCAGGAACTTGATCACATGGCTCCTCTTCCTGGTCGTGACTGCACATAATCTTGCTCCAAATGAATGCAAGATGGCAACACTTATCACGTATCCCAGATATTTTAACTTAATCTTTGTACAATCGCAAGAAGTGGCAGCGTGTTGTCCATCTTTATTCATCACACTAGTAGCTACAGCTTTCTGCTTCTTTCCAGCTGCTTACTTGAATTGTGGGGCTTCTCTTGAACATTTCAGGGATCCATCTGCTCTGCTTTAGCCAAATATGCTCCACAGATGCTGTTTCAGAGCACTTGTCAGATAAAACATGCAGAACTGCTGTGACTGAAGTTGCTCTGTCTCTTTTGGTTGCTTAGGGCCTGCCGCAACCCCTGAGGCTGAGATACCAACTGCACCGCCTGCCACCTCAGCCCTGGAGGAGATGGCTTTGTACAGCAACAAGCGCAAATTGAGGCAGGGTCGCCGCAGCTTGGAAACTGCTGTACCCACATAACACCACACGTTGGGAGAATAGGTCCAAAGAGAGAATCCAGACCCACATTTTAAATTGACTGTGATGCACCTATAACATTTGGGTGCATCTGCAGGTGGTGCAGAGTCACCAAACATTAGAGTAGAGCGAGATTCACTCTCCTATATATAACCACTGCAGAGACTACAGTAGTCACCACATAGGCGCTCTCTTACATCCTGCGAGCCAGTCTTGCCTACACAGTCTGTGGATGAGTTGGCAAGTTGCTCACCGGTCCCTCAGAGGCAAGAAAGAGTTAGTGTGGTTAGCTAGGATTGCTACTTACAGACCGTTCTTTTCAGTAGAAGCTGATCTATTTTAAAAAGATTTATTTTTCAAACTTCTGATGATTTTGCTGTTTAAAAAAAATACTGGAAAAGAAAAGAAATGGGTCATAGCTATACTAATGAGTTTTTTTAGGTTTTCAGTGAATAGATTGTAAAATGTCAGGGGTAGACAGCAGTGTATATATAAATGGAGGAGGGAACATCCTGCTACCTTCACAGCCCAAAGTGGTGTAGGTTTTTGTGTTGTGTTTTCTTCAATATCATTTTTGCACTGCCACTAATTAGCATTTTAAAGAACATATCTTAAGTAATTTATTGTTTTCAGGACATAAAACGGTCCGTTTTACACAGTTTTAACCCATTTAATTCTTTTGAGCATCAAGGTAATGACTAATTCTTAGAATTTATATTTAGAAAGAAAGACAAGACTCCACATTTTTAACTTATGAAATGCATATCACTTTTATTTCATATTCAAATGTAAATTCTCAATCTTAATTTTTTTTTGAGAGAGAGAAATATAGCAAGAAAGAAATATATAGAGCAAGTATAGCTGTTGCATATCAGTGTCAGCACTTGGTAATGAGTCATGTCTCAGCAGACTCCCAAAGACTCGTCTGTCCACATTCACTGAGAGTGACTTACATTCCCTGTGTCGATGATTCCTGCCCTGCAGGCAGCAGCATTAAACTGGCAGTTTTACAGACAACAAGTTTGGCATCAGTTACTAATTATTGGTACTTACACGACCCTGTTTTGGGTATTCGATTATTATTTTTATTAATGTGAAACATACTTTTTTATCATCTGGGTGTGTACCAGAGTGACGTGAAGGTAGCAGGTGTTTTATTTTTCTGTCTATGGGTAATTTAAATCTGATGCCACTGAAAATGATTAACTTTTGTGAATTGTGTGAATAATGTACAAAAACTGAGAGGAAAGCAAACTTTGGGTTTGAAAACTGAGCCAGTCTCGACGCGTCCGGATTTGGACAGGCTTGATCCCGGAAGACCCCGCATGTATATTTGGCTCTGTGATGGGAGAGCTGAGAGAGGCAGAACACATTGAAACTCCTTCTCAAGACATCAGCCACATTCAGTTCACTGCTCGACACGCTGTCAGTTCATGTATCTGACGGGTATTTTTGCAGAATCATGTCATAGTAGCATTTGTGTTAATTTAATGTAGGCCTTCAGAAGATTGCTTTCCATGTTGCTCTCACTGACTGAAATTCAGTTTGCTTGATAACATTTGTGATGACTGATAACTTTTTTTTTTTTTTTTTTTAAACTTACAGTAGGTGATCTTTTTCCAGATGGGTTTCACTACATCATTAATGCTGTGTTTTTTTTTGTTTTGTTTTTTTTTCATTCTTGTGTCTTCAGTTCTTTTTGGGGGCTTTTACTTGCAAATAGGTCGGAGGGAAAGGGTCAAAGGTTAGAGCTCATACAAGACTGTAACTAGTGAATTTGTACAACCAAAGAAGTCTATTTTGTGGTTCAGGAATAATAAATTTTACTTTTCATTTAAGAAGCTGATTCATTGTGTTGTTTTTTGATGGCTTTATGAGTAAATCACAGCGTAGAGATGTGATGAATGAAAAAAAATATATAATTTAAACTCATTTAGGACAATGATAGTCAAGTTTGTTAAGAATTTGAGAAAGTCTCGCCTGTTATTTTGGCTTGATAATCACATTGAATGTACCATTAGGAAAACCAAACTTTAGTGATTCAAAAGGTCTATTGCACTCCAGAGACTCTTTTGAATGTCTGAGACCATAATGAAGGTCCAATTTTGCTCTGTATTGCACCCTGTGATATAACAATAGCTTCTGTAATACAGCAGTATATTTGGGGGCTGCAATGTTACATGTAAATTATGAAGTACACACAGAGCCCATACAGTCATCACTTGGCCAAACAACAACATGCACCCAGGTGAACTTCCACTCATTTATTCTAATGCATTTTGGCAAAAGGCTTTTTGGTGCATTACTGGCATCCTCTGAAACATAGTTACATGTTTTGTAATTGGACAGTCAGGTTAGACAGCCATCAAAGCCAATGCGTGATAAAGATTGTCATAACTGCGAACACAATGCAGCAAATCGGGCAGCACAAATTTAAAGCACTAAGCAGTTACTATGTAAAAAAAAAAAAAACCTGTACAGACATATACAACTAACTAACTGAGGACTCCATAGGCAACACCATGCTGATGATTACTATAAAGTTATAATTTTAGTGACGTTAATCTATTTTTCAATTTACAGGCCACAGTCTCGCTGGAACAAACCCACAACCACATTTTTTTTCCCAGAAAAGTCAGTTATTTTCACTTCCAGGCAAGAAAGGAAAGCGGAGGAAATGGTGTGAGTGGAAGATTAATTATTGCAACGATGAGCGGAAGAGGCAAAGGCGGCAATTTATGTTTAACTCCACAACTTCTTCCTTTGGTTTTTCTGCCGCAACATTTGGGAACTTGTGGGTAAGACTGAGACACTGGTGATGGTGAAGCTCCTAGTAGTTGCGGAGGAATTAATTCCCCAGACAACGGGGATTAATGCACATGACATTTACTCATTTATTGCTTTGCCCGACAAACGCGATTTTGAGTTATGTTTCTGTCAGGAGTCCACACTGAGACGTTTTCTGGAGGTGCTGTCATCCAAATGCAACGAGCCTAAATGGAAAGAGGCGAGTCATCTTTGCAGCTAGATGTCACTAATGTAGTTAAGTTCTGGACCGGACGGATCCCAGATCAAGACGTAGAGCTGTATTTGAAAAGATATCGCGACATTTTGCAACCTGCCATTAAGCCTGTAGATAAATTTGCAATATGGTTTGGTGTCAGAAAATGTAACGTCCGTATGCAAAAGGACAGCTCTGGCCACCTTATCCAGATCCCAAATTCGGTCTCCCTCCTTCCATATAACGGCTTCATTATATATCCAGGCCGAGTGACAAAGTGCTTCATCTGTCAGTCGGTGGAGCACCAGGTGAAAGACTGTCCAACGGTGAAGTGTTGGCGCTGTGGGAACCTGGGCCACAAGGCCAGAGAGTGTCAACATGAAAGTGAGTGCTCTCCACACTTTCTTCAACTGCCCAATGTCTTATTCCAACAAGGCAACAAGTGCCGAGTAACACTGACCTGGCTGCTCCCCCTCCACCTGCACAGTCTGCACCAGAGCCTGTGGAGCTGCAGACCCCAGACCAGCCTGGGTCTCAACCGCAGGGAGCCAATCAGGCCTCCAGGCCGCATTACGCAGATCCACCAGCTGCTGCCGCGTCTCCACCCGCAGAAGCACCGCTGGAGGCTGATCCGCAGGTTGTAGAGGAACCGAGGGAATCTGGGGAGCAGGTTTTGTTCCCAATTCACTTGGAGATTAGTGGTGGTGATGATGATGATGATGGGATTGAGGATTAAGTCTCAGAGCATTATGAGACAACCAGTGAGAGCGAGGATCCGAGCACCTCCCGTCTCCACGGAGAACGACCCAGCAGCTCCCCTGTGTGTCCCTCTGATGGAGGGGAGGTGAGTTTTTCTTGTTCCTCCGTCTCTGTGTCCAGCGAGTCTGTTCCAGATGAGCCTCTGCTCAGCAACAGGAAGCGTCCTGTCACTTCCGGTCATCACGGCAGAGAGAAGAGGAGAGATGACAAGAGCAGCCCCCCAGTAAGAGGAACTCTCTTCTTCTCTCCTTAATGAACCTTTTTAAAGTGGCAACGTGGAACGTGAGAGGTGTGCGGTCCCGCAGAAACAGACAAGAAAAAGTGAATTACTTATTAAATACTGACTTGGATTTCTTGTGTCTGCAAGAGCTCCGTCTTAAAAAGAGCCCAGATGTGGCTGATGTGGCTGATGTCTGTGGTCTGTGGCATAAAGGAGAGTCAGTGATCTCTATCGGTGAGGACATAGCTGATGGAAAAACAAAAACCACTGCTGATCGTACATGTTTCTCCTCTGAAATATGACACAATTATTGATACTTTCTCAGCTCATCTACTTGTCAGAGCATCAGTCTCGTGCGGTTCAAATGAGCCGAAGGGCTTTTGGAAGTTAAATGTTAAATGTTTAAATCATTTGGAAATATTAACTGAATTAAAAAGTGAAATTAATAAAATAATAAATGTACAGATTTTTTTACCAAATCAGATGTCAATTTATGGGAATGAATGAAACGTGGAATAAAAGATTTCTTTGAATTTAAGTGTCGTGAAAATGAAAAATGAGAAGTATAATGACGATATGAGGAGATTTGTAGAACTAAAGTGTAAAAAACACAGACCAGAGGAAGAAGAGAACCTGTTATGTAAACTTAAGAATGATATTGACGGTGTAAATAATGAATTATTGTTTAATATGCAAAAACAGCCCCTCCTGGAACCGCCACCTTACCGTGGTGGAGGGGTTTGGGTGCCCTAATGATCCTAGGAGCTATGTTGTCGGGGGCTGTTTGCCCCTGGTAGGGTCACCCAAGGCAAATTGGTCTTAGGTGAGGGGCCAGACAAAGTGCGGTTCAAAGACTTCTATGATGGTAAATAATAACAAGGACTTGTGTACCCTGCCCGGAGGGATACCGGGACCCCGCCCTGGAGCCAGGCCTGGGGAAGGGGTCCGTAGGCGAGCGCCTGGTGGCCGGGCCTTCTTCCATGGGGTCCGGTCGGGCCCAGCCCGAAAAGGAAACATGGGCCCGTCCTCATGGGGGCCCACCACCCACAGGAGGA
>KV751334.1:1021802-1033480 GCA_001698575.1 Mola mola
GAGGCCCTGGAACAAGACTTCCAGTCGGCGCCGAAGAAATTCTGGCAAACTGTTCGGCGACTCAGGAGGGGAAAGCGGAACCCCGTCCACACGGTCTTCGGTGTGGGAGGGGAGTTGCTGACCTGAGTCTATAGTTCGGCGGGGGGAGGGATACTTCGAAGATCTCCTCAATCCCACCAACACGCATTCTGAAGAAGAGGCAGAGCCGGAGGACTTTGGGCTGGGCTCTCCCATCACTGGGGTCGAGGTCGCCGGGGCTGTCAAACAACTCCGCAGCGGCAGCGCCCCGGGGGTTGATGAGATCCGTCCCGAGCTCCTGAAGGCTCTGGATGTTGTAGGGCTGTCATGGTTGACACGCCTCTGCAACATTGCGTGGACATCGGGGACTGTGCCTTTGGAGTGGCAGACAGGTGTGGTTGTCCCCCTTTTCAAGAAGGGGGACCAGAGGGTGTGTTCCAACTACCGGGGAATCACACTCCTCAGCCTCCCTGGGAAGGTCTACTCCAGGGTGCTGGAGAGGAGAGTGCGGCTGCTAGTTGAACCTTGGATTCAAGAGGAGCAATGTGGTTTTCGTCCTGGCCGTGGAACACTGGACCAGCTCTATACCCTCACGAGGGTACTGGAGGGGGCATGGGAGTTTGCCCAACCAGTCCACATGTGTTTTGTGGATCTGGAGAAGGCTTATGACCGTGTCCCCCAAGGTATCCTGTGGGGGGTGCTCCGGGAGTATGGGGTAGATGGCCTTTTGTTACGGGCTATTCAATCTCTGTATTGTCGGAGTCAGAGCTTGGTTCGCATTGCCGGCAGTAAGTCAGACCCGTTCCCAGTCAGGGTTGGTCTCCGCCAAGGCTGTCCTTTGTCACCGGTTCTGTTCATAATTTTTATGGACAGAATTTCTAGGCGCAGCCAAGCGGCGGAGGGAGTCGGGTTCGGTGGCCTCCGGATTCCGTCTCTGCTATTTGCAGATGACGTGGTCCTGTTGGCCTCATCGAACAGTGACCTCCAGCTCTCACTGGGACGGTTTGCAGCTGAGTGTCAAGCGGCAGGGATGAGAATCAGCACCTCTAAATCTGAGGCCATGGTTCTTAGCCGGAAAAGGGTGGATTGCCCACTCTGGGTCGGGGGAGAGTCGCTTCCCCAAGTGGAGGAGTTCAAGTATCTCGGGGTCTTGTTCACGAGTGAGGGGAAAATGGAGCGGGAGATTGACAGACGGATTGGAGCAGCGTCGGCAGTGATGCGGACGCTGAAGTGGTCCGTTGTGGTGAAGAGAGAGCTGAGCCAGAAGGCAAAGCTTTCAATTTACAGGTCAATCTACGTCCCAACTCTCACCTATGGTCATGAGCTCTGGGTAGTGACCGAAAGAATGAGATCGCGAATACAAGCGGCCGAAATGAGCTTCCTTCGCAGGGTGGCTGGGCTCAGCCTTAGAGATAGGGTGAGGAGCACGGACATCCGGGAGGAGCTCAGAGTAGAGCCGCTGCTCCTCCGCGTTGAGAGGAGCCAGTTGAGGTGGTTCGGACATCTGGTCAGGATGCCTCCTGGACGTCTCCCTGGGGAGGTGCTTCGGGCATGCCCATCCGGGAGGAGACCCCGGGGCAGACCAAGGACACGCTGGAGAGATTACATCTCTCGGCTGGCTTGGGAACGTCTTGGTGTCCCCCCGGAGGAGTTGGTGGAAGTGGCTGGGGAGAGGAGCGTCTGGATGTCCCTGCTCAGGCTGTTACCCCCGCGACCCGGACGGAAGTGGCCGGGGAGAGGAGCGTCTGGATGTCCCTGCTCAGGCTGTTACCCCCACGACCCGGACCCGGATAAGCGGCAGAAAACGAAACGAAAAACGAAACGAAATGCAAAAACAGAGTGGAAGTGAGTCCAGAGGAAACACAACCCATATTATCTCTGCCGGTCAAAAAAGGAGAAGCAGCAACGTTATCTTTAGCCTTAAACATTTTAATGGTGACTTAATTTTCAATGAGAGAGAGAAACGACGTGTTGTTGCAGAGGTTTTTCTCTCAGATTTATAAGGACTTTGGCCTGTGACAACGATGTCATTAGTTCCTTTTTAAAACACATCAAACCTTACGAAGGAAGCACGTTCACATCGCTTTTAGGGGATCTCAAAAGAGATGAAGTAAGCAACAAATCTCCAGGTCCTGACGGTTTACCGGCAGAGTTTCTTACAAACTGTGCCATGATGACATCATCGACCTTTTGACTTCTGTTTTTAATTCCGCTCTCAAAAATGCGCATTATGTGATTCATTTTATCAGGGCACAATGTGTTTATTATATAAATAAGGAGACAAATCCAACTTAGATAATTATAGACAACTAACATTAACGAATGCTGGTTATAAGATACCGGCTAAAATAATAATGAATAGACTCGACGATGTCCCAGAAATTATGATAGAAAAAGAACAGACGTGCACCATTAAAGGTGGCCTGATGTGGGACAATCTTTGTTACCTGAGAGAAATTATTCACAACAGCACCGATTTCTACATTTTAGGACTGGACCCAAAGAAAGCTTTTGATTACTTGTCACGTGATTATCTGTGGGCCGTTCTGAGAGCATATGGCTTCCCTTCTGACTTGATCCAAATGGTTCAGGTGCTTTATGCAAACGGTGTTTTTTGACCGAACCCTCTGAGATGTCCCGTGGTGTGAAGCAGGGCTGTCCTCTGACCTCTGATCCAAAGGATCAGCAGTGATGGCTGCCTCCTCGGTGCTCACAGAGTGTCAGCTCTGGCTTACGCCGATGACCTGCCCGTCATCATCAGAGAGCAGAGCGAGCCAGACGCCTTAAAGCAACACCTGGCTCAGTACAAGCAGGCTTCAGGAGCCCAACTGAACCAGGACAAGACAGAGGGAGTTTGGATCAGCTCAGAGTCCAACCAACCCCACGCTAATGTCCAGATATAAAATTACATTAAAGTTCTTGGCATTTGGTTCAACGGGAGAGATTACTGCGGCCTGAAGTGGTCTAAAAAAGAAACAGAGGTTAAAGAGGAGGTTTCAAAATGGGAGAATAAAAATACAAATTACAAAGTCCGCGTTAATATTATGAAAACACACATAGTTTCAAAACTGCTGTTTTTCTCGACCGTTTTCCCCCCAACGCCCAAAACTATTACAACCCTAAATAAACTATGTGCCAAGCTGATTTGGGGAACCAACAGGGAGGTTACAAAAAGAGCACTAATGCATAAAAGTAAACAAAATGGAGGACTGGGGGCTCCTGATCTCAGAATTCTATTAATGTTTCAGACGCTCTGAATAGAAGTGTTGGGTGGACGGGAGAAACTGGCAGAGCCAGATCCAACATTCCTTATTATAAACTCCTGTATGGAGACTTTATCAAACACACAAAGGACTTAAGTAGAAACTGGACTGGCTCTGCCACTAAAGATATTTATAACACTTTGAACATAAACATGAACGGAGGCTTATTCGAATACAAATACGCAGGAAAAAAACGAACACCCACAAATAATTGAAAACATAAATGATAAAGTCATGTCTGAAAACATGCGTGACACTGTTTGGCTGATCTCTGTTGGCAGATGACCTGTCAGGGCTGCTACGTCACCACCGAGAAATGCCACCGGAGCGCAGAAATCAGACACAAAATGGTGAGTGTTGGCTTCACTGTTCACTCTAATGTTAAATCTGTCACGTATGGTTTGTTCAGAGAGTCTCACAGACTCCAAACGATGACTGTTTTGGCTGGTGATGTGCGTTATTAATACACACATCTGGAAAACCAGAGCCGAAGTTGTCATCGAACACACTGTGATAACCGGCGACACCGTTTTTAAAAACATAACAGACCTCAGGAAGAGGAAAGAAAATCACAGAAGGACAGATAACCCTCTTCCTTAAATATTTAATGTGTTTTACTTATTGTCTCGTTTTGCCAGAAGGTCCTTTTTTTGTGTGTGTTTCTGTTTTTTCTCTTTTTCCTCTTTCAATTTGAACGTAATAAAGGCCTGTACTGTTTTAATTGAAAAAATAATATTAATAAGACGATGAAGAAAATGGCCAATATTCACTCTGAGAGAGCAGGAATACAGGCAGTATCGGAGTCTTACCAAAAAAAAAAAAAAAAACCCAAAAAGTAAGTAACTCAGTAAAGTAAAAAAGAAAGTACACAAGGAGTGCAAACCTCTGCTAACACAGCTAAATTCCCTACAATTTACCCTCACCAACAATAAATGCTTGCCTCATATTTTATATAGCTCATATTTTAGCTTTCAAACAGACCATGGTATTAGTGTTTGTTTTGGCCCTTCCTAAATGTGCATTTTATGTCAAGGATATTTGGCACAAAACAGAGCATGTGTTGGCACTACACATGAACTACAGAGCAGCGTGTTCTGGCTATGTGAGGTTCTCTGCTGCTGCGTCACTCCTGGTTTTTTGTTTTTTTTTAAGTTCATTGTGTACCCAGTGTCAAAGTTTCAAAAGGATCCCTGGTTTGTTTTAGACATGCAGGTCTCCTGCTGCGTGGAAAATGGCATCACAGCACAACATGTATGTTTTTGGCAACTTCATAGAACATCCAGCCGGTGAAAAAAAGTCAGAGCAGATGGAGATGGAGAGAGAGGTGGGAGGGTAAAATGGGTACTAAACTATTAAAACACCTCACATGATTTATATTTCTTACCATGAATACATACATTGTAGTTCAATGTGGGTTCATCCCACATACTCTGACCTACAGCTCGCCCTCACATAAAGCACATGTGCAGTGTATTCATCCACAGCTGAAAATATTTCCTACAAATGTACTGAAAGGCAGGTTTCACTCGGTTGAGTATGATTTTTTTGATCACTAATAAAGACTCTTTTTTTTGTCCCAGCAGGGATCAAAGTTTGTATAGCGGTAAATAAGAGGAGTGAGGACTTTGTATTAGTAAACAACTTCACATTCGCAAATAAAATCATGTTGGACTTCGAAATCAAACTAAAATTGAAGATTTGCTGTGCAGAAATAATTCAGACTCCACCTACGGACGTGGAAGCTATAAAACAGAAGTTTGAGATCAGAAAATGATTCATGCTCAAGATGAGAGGACTGACACTACTGCTGCTGGTGGGAATCATCCTCGCAGCCTCGGTAAGACAGTGCAGCGAAATCATTGGATTTCCACTGGTTTCATCGAAAAGAAACACCTTTTTTAAAAAAAAAAAAAAACTCATTCAATCAACCAGCCTTGCTAATGCTATCAAGATTTCATGTGTTATTCTGTACTTCCTATACAACGACAGTGTTCCTGCATCTTGGATCACGTCAGCATGATCTATCGGATGAATGAACTTAACAACTTAAACTGACATTTTCAATGTGTTTTGGCTGAGAATCAGCGATGAGACGGTGCGCTGTTACATACTGCTCTCTTTCTCTCTCTGTGAAAGCGGTTTAGCGATTGATTATTTTGCTGCTTTTGTTTGTTATCCTATGTCAATGATCAGCTAAAACCGAATAAACAAAAAGGTAAAAGGATATTATGCAAACACCCAAAGCTGTGTTTTTCATTGGGGTCATGTTGTTTTTCTTTATAATTTAATGACATTATTTCAATTACAGTGGCCTAATGGAGGCGCGGTGCCGCTTAAGACCACCATAGCGGTAAGTGGTTCAGTAAGCTGAAAGTGAATAAAATAAAAAACAGATAATTATAATACAGTGTCAAAGCTTCAAATTTTTTTAATTTATGAAATTCGGTGTTTTTTTTTAAACCTAAGCCCTGTTTCTTGAACTTTGGATACACCTGGTAGCACCATTTAGCTCAACAAAGCTATACAATGATACAGTGTTGTGTATTTCCAAACATCATAAACAAATAAAAAACTGTAGATGTGGCTACATGGCTCAGAATGTAATCGCAAGTGTCCAGTAATATGGAGCAGATACCTACAGTGTGTTTTTGACTCAATAACTGTAAAGACACTGTGTAAAACTAATATTTGTATAGACTGTATTTTCCCCTAACTGTCTAATTCTGGGCCAGTTTTCCAAAGTTTTCTAATTTATACGAAAAACAAGGTCATGTACATTTATTTGAGTGTAGTTAGGGGAGAAAAAGTCATTTATTTCCTTTGGTGTTTGACTTGCTGTGCCATTGCACTGGCTCACCTCTAGCGTTGACCCTCGAACTAAATGGTTCTAACCAACACACACCATAATAAATAAAACATACATTTGAAAAACAAAAATACAAAGAACAGGGCTTAGGTGGAAAAATGTCATAATTCTTAAATGTGATTTTCCTATTTAAAGAGAGGACAACACATGATGATGAGGTTTGTTGTTTTTCTCTCAGTACACAGGTATTTACACCCCAATGGAGGGTCATGGTTTTGGGCCTTCTCCAACTTCTAATGAGCCAGAGATCAAGGTAAATAAATACTAGTTACTAATTACATTTTAGGATACAATGTTTCAAGTGAAGGGGCATTCAATCTGAAAAACAACACTAAAGATTGCATATCTGTGGTAAGTAAAGTATTTTATTATGCATACATTGTCTTTTCAGGGGAAGCAAGACAGCAGGAGATGAACAACGGAAATCATAAATAAACATTTCAAGCCTGTTGTTTGAGAAAGTGTTTTTGTTTTTTTAAATGCGCTTTGTATAGATGCAAACTAAAGGTCTAATTTCTCCAAAGAAAAAGGAGCTTTAGGTAAATTATTAGTAAAGACCTACTTGGGAAACTGAGGCACTACAGGAATTCAGGAGGGAGAAGGCTTTCTAAAATATTTAAGTTCTTTCCTGGTGGGGGGAGAACCTTTAAAAACTCGATTTTCAACATTTACAAATCCAGAGTTCATTCACATGAATCACTTATTTTTTTGTGTTAGGCTCTTCTCATCACAAATATTATCTACGTTCACCCAAAGTGTCCTGGCAGGGACACAAAGGTAAAACATACTATATCCAGCTCTTATTCACCTTTTATAAACAGAACTATGCTTGTAGTAAAAACCCGGGCACACCACTGATTTTAAAGTGGAAAGTACTGTTGGTTTGGCAGGTTTGTTTTTACGGACAGCTTGTAAAAATTGTCTGGAAGTTTTGCACAAGCAACCTCCACGCAAATGCAATTATTGAGAAAAATGGATAAAAAGAAGTCTTAAAACTTTCACAACAAAACATCAGAAAGGTGAGAAGTCATTATTGCTACACAGCCTCAACAAAAATGCCTCTGGTGTTTTTTTAATCTCCATATTGTGTAACATCTGTGGCCATCCGGTGTCGAACCATAGTAAAGCATCTCTTACCAAAAGAATGGATTAGAAACAAACTTTAATTTTTCTTTTTGCCAACAACAAAATAAAGCAAGGGCAGCAAACTCAAACGATGGATATAAAAGACAGTCGTTGAACTCATCTGGCAAACTACAAAAGCACTACATTCTTGAACAAAAGGATACTTGTCATTCGTATGCAGGTTGGTTGTCAGATTGGTGAGATCCAGAAGCAGCAGCCCGTGAGACGACAAGCAAAGTTCTCTTCAGACGACACAGCAGTTCCTATCATTAAGGCCACTTTATAACGAAATTCTACATGAGGACCATGACTGGCCACTTCTTGTCCACAGATCGTTGTAGAGTGTCATCGACATGAAAGATAAAGAAAGCGTCAAGTTTCTAAATTAAGGAGCCTGAAGGCCAGCTTGTGGGTGGGGAGAGTGGGTGTTTTCTCTGTTCACCACCACAGCGAAAACAAACAAAGAAACGCTCAGTCCACATTGTCCCCACCAGCTGAACTGCTGAGGCAGTATCCCCACCCCCGGAATTCTCCAACTGCAACTCAAAACCACCCCCAAAATACCATGTGCGATTGGGTTAGAACGGGCTTTATCAAAGCAAGTTGACGTCCGGAGAAAAGATGCGCCCCACATAAACTGCTGCTCTGAGTACAATCCACATAGGACGTCGCCGCCACCTTTTGCTGCTGCAGTGTTGTACTTTTGGGTGTATTTTGCTATTTCTTTTTCAATTTTTCCTCTTTCTCAACAGCCCCTTTAGATGCAGTCCTTCAGTTCTGCCGAGCAAACATGTCAAGTGTATTACTGATCTATTCAGTGGGAGTGTGTGTGTGCGTGTGTGTGTGTGTGTGTGTGTGTGCGTGCGTGCGTGCGTGCGTGCGTGCGTGTGGGGGGGGTCGGGGGTGGTCTCAACACGAGCACTATCAGGACTGCAATCAACACAGCCGAGATCAGCTTTCTTTGAGGGGCTGGGCCGGACCGTGCTGAAGGGGCGATGGGACGGAGGGAAACGTCTCTACTTATCCCCCAGGATGGCGTACTGGTTGTCAAGCTGCAAGTGCTGCACAGAGGTGCCGCTGTTCTCCTCTCGGCCACGGTTCCTGTGTTTCACCACCTCAAAGGTCTTCTCCATTTCTCTATCCCTGAAAACGCAGACAGGAAGCGCTTCAGCCAAATCATACCACGAACCGCACCAGTTTCTACGGTTTTCATCAGACTTACTTGCGTGTCTCCACGTGCTTGGCGGTGGCCAGTAGAGAGGGGAACTGTGCGTCACTGAAGATCTCAGGTGGCGCCTGGTTATGCACTCGTTTATTTGTGGTCAGGCGAGCCCCCGGAGGACGATATACCCCAGCGGGCTTTGACTCGGGCACCTCCACATCCTCTGAAAATATAGAAATGACACCCAAAAAATTGCTTTCAGTTGCAAATGCATTCATTTTTAACAAAGCTTATGAAAATTTCCCTAAGGGGAAATTGCAGTCGTGCGTGTGTTATGTACACCTGTAGTTTACATCCATGTCAGTCCAAAATTATATATGTGGTTTTGACTTTAAAGGAATTCATTTATAGGCCATTTAGTAACTATTTTGGTGAAATGAATCAGTGTTGCTACATATGGTTCCAGTGAAACACATGCTATTTTCACTTGAACTTCACCCTGCAATGTGCCACAGTCACTCACCTGCAGGCACAGCAGGAGCTGGGGCAGAGCCAGACTTGTTCCATGGACCGGACACTTTGTCTCCGCTGACCAGAATGATCTCCCCGTCCTCACCCACCTCCTCCTTCTCATACTCCTCTTCCTCTCTCTCATCACTGAAAACAGTGAAACCACAGGTGAGCAGAGGTGAACCTGTGACGAGCCAGCTGTAGTTTATTTTATTTTATAAACTACTACATAAACTTTTTACGCTAGAAAAGTAATGAGGAACCTTCTTTCGGTTTAATATTGGCTTCTACTGATGTGTTTTACCGGTATTGGTGTACCAGCAAATGAGGTGGCATTCACTGATACCAGTGGACAAAACTACTGTTTCTCATTAACTCTGGACCATCAGGAGGCCCCCTGTGATGAAAATCACATTTCATACCCCGTTAACATGTCCGTATGGGGGTGTCATGACTGAGGGTTTCTGCTTTCATTCTGACTCCAAATAACAAATTCAGACAGTCCGGTTATTCTACATAGAAAAACCTCAGGGGGACCAATCCTGATGACTTGTGGGCATGGTGCTTAATGTTGCTCAGTCCAGACGACTTCTCTATCTCCTTGACACAAATGGGTACTTTAAATATCAGTATCGGACCAGAATTTCAAAATCGATGCATCATTATATTTGATTGAACTTTTTTTATCATTGCCCTTCAACCAGTGCACAATGTCAGCTACATAAACAACAGAAATATAATGCATTCATGCAGGAAAGCTTCAGGACAACAACTCTTGAAGAAGGCAAAATAGATGAGATATGATGGAAGACAGAGACCAGAATTGGGGTCTGAATGACCCCACAAATTGTTGTCACAACCTAACAACAAAAAACATATTTTACTCTCACCTTATCTGCAAAGCTTGGAGTCGAAGCCCACTATAGTCCACTTCCCTCTGCTCAAACTCTTTCCACTCCTCATCCTCCTGGGAATGACAGGTAAAGGTAATAACACTCAAAACACTTGGCAGTAAAATTACGCTCATTTCAACTAACAATTCAGAGAGGCCCTTCACTCAGGCAAGGTTCTATCTATAAATGAGAACACAGGCCGCAACATTTCGGGTCTTCATTTTACTCACCAGTTGTGTAACTTTATACTAGATGACTGAGATTTGTCACAAAATCAAATCTTCCTGTCATTTGACCCGTAAGATGTGGTGACAAATGGCGGCTCGGCCTGGCTGGACAGCTTCCACATGAACACACAAGGCCACTGTCAGTACCGTCATTAGCAAAGAAAACAGTGGGTCCGGAACGTTTACACGGAGGTGACATTTAGACACGGAATAGAATTGAAGGTCCTTAAACAGGCAGCCCCAAGCACGTGTCACGTCAGATTTGATATCCCAGCAGAAACCATATGCTACTTTAGCTAGCAACCGGTGTTTTCGCCCCTCATGCCAAATTATAAACCTCTCCCAAACTTTGGTTTGCTTTACTGACGGCTAGAACGTTTCCCAGCTGACCGAAAAGCGAGCTAACGTTAAGGGAGGAGGACTGTGACAGGGGGTCAGTCTGACACGACACCGGTGTCCGAGCGTGACGCTGTGCTAAAAGTTACCGAGCAGCGTCCCCTCTCTTACCTTTTCCACCTGAGCGTCCGTATTCTCGCTTTTCACAGACTTCTCCTTCTCCCTCTTGTTCTTTTTCATCACGACCAACGTGGGCCCGGCTGCAGACTCCTTGCCCTTCCCTTTCTCTTTCTTCTTCTTTTTATCGCGCTTGGCAAAGAAATCGTCCAGACTCTTCTCTGATGGTACAGCCGCCATTTTCGAAGAGCAACGTTAACAAGTTTAGCTAGCTTCACTGAGCAATGACAAACGTGGAGATCTGCTCTCGGGGAGCGAGAACAGCCGTGCAGACGGTCAGAGGAGACGGAGCTGCGTTTTAATCGGACACTTTCTACTTCTGTTATACGCTGGTAAAAATGTCCTCCCGAGGTCCCCGGTTGAGTCGTTAGCCACCCTGTCAACCATGCCATACACGAGCTATTTGACAAATCTATACCGTAACCCGGAAATACTTCAATCTTCGACCGGATATATCACAAACCTTACGTCACTATATTTCTTCTACGTATTTATTCCAAATAAAAGCAAGGAATTACAGTTTAAAATAACTCATAAGATATTTATACAACCAACAAATTGTGATTTTTGTGGAACCGAGAAGAAAAGTATTAAATATTTATTTAACGACTGTAAATACTAATTGGAATTGTAGAGAAAAATGAAAAAAAAGTTTTGTTTTTTTTTCTCTACACAATCTACCCATACAATTATATTAGAAGACAAAAAGTTATTTTTTATTTCAAAAATCCAGATTCAAAAAATTCAAAAATTCAACCAATCTTAACTCTTAATTTTAAGAGGCTGAAATTTACTATGTATGGAGCCAGGTTCCCCAAAAATTGTCTTTTCTCTGGAGCTTTCAGAAATTGTTCTTTATGCATATTGAGTCTGTGAATGTGGTCAAAAATAGGAAATTAGGAAATCTTCACCTATGGAGCTGTTAAAGGAGGTTAAGGTTTATGTATACCTTTATGATGATTTATTTATTATGCATTTTTTTTTTTCGTATCCCCCATATATAAGTATATATATATATAACTCACAATAGATCTGGTCCGATAGATGTATGTATGTGCATGTACATAAAACATATCAATTAATGATACAAAGTGGCTGAGA
>KV751334.1:1033603-1044793 GCA_001698575.1 Mola mola
TTGATCCATCATAGTCACCCACCACGGTCAAATATAAATTGTACATCCTTTATATACAGTATATTGTCATGTATGAGTTAAAGGTCAGACTTTTGATTTACCATCTCACTTTAAACTGTGTGTCATGGTTTAGTATCAGAATTTTGACTTCCAAACTACTAATTTTGACAATAATAAGTATATGCATGTTTAAAACTATTTTTATTATTTTAATGGTGGTTGGAGACAAAAGTGTAGATATCCACCAAAAACTTCAACTAAATTCTTACTTATAAATTGATATAGTCATGACTTTTGACTACATAAGTTAATATGAAAGTATTTGATTTACTATATTTACTTGTCATTCTTTATAGTTCATAATTTTGTTCCTGGCAGAACTGGGCTCCCATATAAACCGGCACCTGCACTGAATGCTCTAAATGTATTTAAGATTTAATTTTTGTTGACATGGAGCATTTATGCTTTTTTTTTTACTTTAATGTAAATGCCGAATTCTCAGAGTAACATTGAATTAAAGAACAGGTCAGTATCAAAAGCTGGAGGTTTGACCATATGCAGCACTGATGCACAAAGGGAAAATTCCAGCACAGTGCAGAGACCGTTAACACTGCTTTTTTTTTGTTAAAACAACATGGGAAAACATGGAAACCAACAAAGGACTCAGTGTTTTTTTTGTTGTTTTTTTTATTGCTCAGCAGTAAAAATGACAGTGTAATACTACAGTACAAAAAATACATAATGTTGAACACTGCTCCACCGTGCCACGAACGTTTAATCCACTTTAGAGCGTGCAAAAACTAGAAGCCCGGCTGTGAACATCCAATGCAAGAAAATATGTGTTTAATCATGTCATCGCCTTTTGAATCAGCAACTTGAGAAAATTTCACAACATAGGAATTTTTTATTGACAACAGAGGCACGCAACATTGATTATTTAAGAAAATCGCAGCGATTCAAAGTAAAACAGATGGCAGAGGGACCACAGGTTCAATAAGTGAAATACTCAAAATACACTTGAAATAAAAATAAACTGCCTCTGTATGTGCTCACAGTAAATATTCAGCATATTCATCTCAGTGTTTTCATTGATCACAATATTTGACAGCTTCATTCAACATCTCAACAGAAACAGTTTGCACTGATGGTCAAATCCAGCGTTTTTGGAGGGAGACATTTACAGCAGTGATGTTGGTGTAATTGTTCCTTACAGACAAGAGACTGACAGACATGTAAGGAGGCACAGACACACACAAAACCGAGCTGAAACTCATACAAAGCAGTGTTTTATTTTTGATTGAGGGGGGACGCACATCTGGGCTCATCTGTCCATACCTCACTTACACAGGCATAAAGGGCCGACTTAAAGGAATTACGATATCTTTATGGTCCCTCCTAAGAGAGGCTGGTGACACAGGGGGGCATTTCAGTCAAAACTGTTATCAAGCCCAACTCAAATCTGGGCTTTTATTTATTAAACTACTGAAAGTTTAATTCTGGATTGGAGTGGATGTAAAAAGTTCTCCACTTTTATAAAGAACTAAATTCAATTTAATCACATCACTGATTTTTACCCCCCACATATTTACAGCAATATTTATTTCCTACTCAAATTTTGAAGTTAACTCTCCAGGTAGTTTTTTCTTTTCGTTTTCTCCTTCTTGACACTAAATCCCATTCAAAAAAAAGTTGAAAACAATTTTAAAACTGCAATGACTAATTTCTTAGAAAAATCATCTTGAGCTTTTGAGTTTAAATATTTATATTTTTAGCAAGCAGCTGGTGATTTGCGCACTCAACAGATATGAAAAAGATTACCATTCATTTGAAGGTTACCTGATGAATGTGAGTGAAAGTCAATTATCATTCTGCTCAGTTTGGATGTCACAAACAGCGAACATCTACCTGCCCCCTTTCCAGTACATAAGCGCTACATTCAAACTCAACAGGCTGTAAGTATTCTGGGATTGATTTGAAAGGAAAGATAAAACAACAAAGAACAGCTTTGATGCTTTTTTAATAGCACGTTTCTATTTCTGAAGCAGATTGCATGTGGCAATGTCCGCTGCTGCGCTGTGATGACACAAACTCACGCATCCTCTGTGACTTACAAAGACAATAAAAACCTCTTATCACAATTAAGCCTTTTTGTAGAAAATGTACATCAGAAAAATATGCGGGAGCATTCTCGTAGTAAATAGTGTCTGTTTACATCACTCTTCTGTCTGTTTCGTCTTTGTGTTTATCATATACATTATAAAGTCAATGTCTCTGAGTAGTTATCACAGATAGTGGTCCAGCGGTGCCATTCTGTCTCGAGCTCTAGATAGCCGAAGCTTTGTCTCTGTTGATGAAGAGGGTTTCCTGGCAGAAAGGGTTAACCATGACCACGCTGCTGCCGCTGTAGTCTCCGTTAGGGGGTAGACAGGTGTCAAGCTCCTACAAATGCACACACAGGTAAAAGAAATTCAGCGCAGGGGCCTTATTGGTAAACCACAGCTGTAATTCGGGGCTCGCCATCAGGGCAGTCAACAGTATTTATTCTACAAGCGGTGATCAGACAGTCTAGTGTGGGAGCCAACAGAATAAAATATGGGTGTGGAGCACCCCGTGGCTTTTAAAGGGGATGGTGATCAAAGATATCTGACTAGATGAGAAGACGCAAAGAGAGGCTGTGGGGAAGATGTAAAAGTCATGAGTGGTGAGACAAAAGGGAGGAATGACTCAGAAGAAAATATGCAGCAGGGGAAATAATGTAGAAATGGTTGTTGATGATGAGTTAGCAGGAGGATGGAGGTGTGAAAAGTCGAGTGATTTGTTTTACAGCAAGGAACTAGTTGCCGCTTCATCAGTGCGAGTAAATCAAATGGAAGCGTCATTCAGAGGTTATGATCACTTCTCCCACAGCGCTGTCGGTCACCTACTGCAGCAGGGGAGCTATGAGGCTGCTGCTCTACAGAGAAACCAGGGGAAACTACACCTGGGAGTCACCAGGGGCATCCCATACATGAGCCAGCCTCAGCGTCCCTCTCCCAGCGCTGCCCCACCCAGACAGGTGGGAAAGGCAGCGCAGATTGAGCAGCAGAGGACAAATGAAAGGAAGGAGACACACACGCATGGTTACTGGGGAGGCAGTGAAATCAAGCAAACAAGGTGAACAAAGAAAAGGTCAAAATGATGTGGAGAAGAAAAGGAGGCAAACTGCAGATGTAACACACTGAAAATGTTGTTGTTTATGATCATTTCCACCAGATGGCGTTGTACTACACAAAAACCGTCTCCTTCGACTGACGCACGTAATCCAAATCTGTTTTTAGACCAAATGTCTTTTAAAAATGGGCAGAGATATGCCAGAGAGGCTGGGAAACACAATTTTTTTCGATGGGAAAATTAGTATTATGTGAGTTTTCAAAGCAACATGGAACTAAAGAGGAGGCAAAATAGGCTGTGATCTACACACGTTAAGGGACATAACAATAAACAGCATGTCAAACATAGAATAAAAATAAGTCAACAATACATGTATACATACATGTAATTTGGAATTTGATTAGCAATATTAATATTAATATTAACACTGGCATGTTATTAGGTACAGAGGTCTTCCTTCTTAAGTGCTACAACTGGAGCACCCTTAGCTGAATAAATACCTGACAATATGACTAATAATCTACTTTTTCTACTCTTACATTCATATATTATCATCGCCACCGTTGCAGACTGGATTCCGAAAATTTCAGCTGCAGAACATCACCCAATTAAGAGGTATTTTACCAGACATTGACCAGAAAAGTTTTCAGTATGTGTCCCGTGCTTCATTTAACCTTACATTATGGTCTATCTATCGTAATGCTAATAAAAAAAACTTGAAAACTGTAAACAATGCAAGACGTAAACACTTGGTCATGTTATAAAATGCCTAAAATACCCATAAATATTTTGGAGGACATGACTATGTCCTACCTGGTAACATGACCAGCTCTTTAATCACTGTCACAAAATATTGAGTTTGTATACATTTTGGAAACAGTATGTGTAAATGAAATTGAACTATCCCTGTGCAAGGACTTTAAGAGATACACATTTATAACAATGTGATAGGATCAATACTTCCATTTATTAAACGTGAAAAACTAAGTACTATAACAAGTAATTGCAATAGACACCCCATGGAAATGCTCCTTTTGCTCTTTCCCAATATCATGCCTGTAAATGGGAGTGATGCCATGTAATGCTCAAGTGCACCTCAGCAGGCCCCAAGGCTTGCTGACAGGAGACACTGGCCATGGATCTCCTTGATGTTTCATACTGAATCTTTCAGCTGACCAACAGCCTGCATGCCAGCAGGTTTTGTACCTCACTCTCCAGGTTGTGTATCTCTCTGGGCAGCTCCACGGCGTGCCTGCTGAAGTAGTCCAGTGTGATGGCGTTGTTCCAGTAGCTGAGGTTGTTCTCCTGACTCGACGCCTTCTTCTTCCTCCTCATGCAGCACACCGTCAAAAGTACGGCTTGAGGAAGCAGAGACAGGGAGAGGAACAGGAGCGTTAGAGCGCTGACTAGAAGAGCTGCTGCTTCAGATCGCCCACGCCAGCTGCTCAGGTACAGGCTGCCTTGTTTCACGACAACATGCACCGATAGAGGAAACTGTGGGTGAAAGGGGAAAAAAATCCACTCCAGAATATGTTAGGCTATGGCTGCTCTGCCTTGGGGGAATTTTGAGCTATCTTAAATACCAAAGCTGTCTCTCAGTAAGAAATTTTCAGGAATCACTATTATCAAAGGGGAGGAAAATCTAATTTCTCCAATAGACCAAATGTGAAAAGCTCTAATTTGCCTCAGGTGAACTTCGACTGCATGCGCGAAAAAAATTTCCCTCCATTTTTGTTACTTTATCTCCAATTTAATGGAAAAAATGAAGGCCCAAAGGCTGTCTGGAGGCTGTCAAAAGGCAAAAAAAATAAATAAATAAATAAAAAGAGAGAAAGTACTTTATTTCTGAGTTTGAGATGAGAAGAGTGATTGAATCCTTTGAACAATTTAAAGCAAACAGACAGTGAGTGAGAGGCAAGGGGAACCAGCTAGCCTGTAAAACTTTAGTGTAATCCTTAGGTCAAAATGTAAACATGTTGTGATTCATTCTGGTTTAAAAAAAAGTTTTTATCCTTAACTGTTTTACCTGTAGCTTTAAACTTTGTTCTCTGCAATAAAGCACATCAGCCATTTTCTAGAGTGTTTTCTTTAAACATAGGAAAAAAAATGCAGGAAAAGAGTCAAATGTCAGACGCTCTGACGTTACTTACAACACGAGGACACGGGCACACTGATGGCCAGCACGATCCACACAATGTCCATCCTGCTCAGGCAGATGGTCATGCGAGACAGCGGAGAGTCAACGGTAGGGCCTGAACTGTTGTCGGGGGTCCAGGGGTCCTGGGTGGTAGCGGGCACCTGCCTGTTCAGGAAGTTCCCGCTGGCTGTGGATGAAGGCTCCGAGCTGTTTCCTGGAGAGTCTGGCTCCTCCCAGGAGCTGCTGTTGGGGAGCAGCCCTCCAAATGCCGTTACATTCCTCAACCAGTGTCCCAGAGGGGCGCTGTCTGTGGCGTTACTGTGGACATCCTCCTCAGTGGTGGTCTCGTTGGGGGCAGTGTGGTTGTTTGGGATGATTGTTGGACTCTGCGTGTTCAGCGTGGGCCTGGTGGGCGTGGCTGAAGTGGATGCCGAGGATGTCAGATTCTCCGGCGGGCTCTCCACTGGAGCAACTTTTGGCTCTATCACTAGTTCATCAGTGGGGGGTTCATCATGCACCTCCCTCAAGGTGATGGAATGCGGTACGGCGCCCCGAGCATGCTCCCTGAGTTTCAGGCCTAGTGCAGGGTCAGCATCCCCTGATGAAGAGGAGAGGGAGGTCAGGGAGGAGCGCTGACTGGGGTCAGTGAGTTCCTCCATCCTCTGAAGCTCTATGTGCTGTGCAACAAGCGCATCTCCTCTGTTTGATCCAAAGCTGGACATGAGAGCCAGGGGGTTCGGAGCCCCTCCGGCAGCAGATTTCACGTCTATATTTGGGACCGCTGTGCTGTGAGATTCAGGACTGCTGCTGTTGTTATGGACTTGAGGCACCCTGACTGATTTTTGGTCTCGGTTTGCAGCATCTGAGCTCAGCTCCAGGGGCTGAATGCCACGACTGTCAGGGCTCACAGTGTTCTGGGTGACAGTATTCGGGTCCTCGTGAGCCAGACTGGATATGTGGGCTGCATGGAGCACAGCCAAACGATGGAGGACAGCAGTAGGGAGGATGATGTCTGAGGCTCGAGTGGACCATTCCGCGCTGCCGGAACCCTCCCGATGCCAGTCCCGGGGGGTTGGTTTGGGGGCATACACGGGGCTGCTGCTGTGGATGGCTGCCATGGAGACAGAATCCTGGGATATCTGGCTGATGTACAGCTCCCGCGCTGATGTTGCCAGTCCCGACAGTGCTAGGAATACTAGAACACCTGTGCAGAAAGACACAGAAACTCGACAATTAGCAAACAATGACATTGAAAATCCTTTTAAGTTCATAAATTACTCAATCATTTCCTTACCAGTTTGTAATTTTCTCAATATTTCCTCAGGGGTCTTTAAATTCAAAAGCAGCAGCCTTGCATTCATTGTACTACTAAGATTTATTCTCCTGAAGTGCTGTGTTTATCATGCATGTACCCAGTTTAACTTGGTGAATCCTTTATTAACTGCACAACAAAGCTGCTCTTTGACTTTGCAGAAACACTGCAGAAAAACCCCAATCATAAAGTATTAACACAAAAAATGATTATTTAATTCTAATCTCCAGGTTACACTGAAATTAAGTAATCTGATGTGCAATATTGTTTTTTTGTGTAAAAAAGGAGCTATGAATACATTTTTGCAACAGATAATCAAGCATTTGCCACCTGTTAAATGGTCAGTATAAATGTCTTTTTTTTAACAGTGACTGTCATGTAGGTCTCGGCTGTACGGTCAGTATCACAGTATTTGTTCTCAGTATTTCATAAATGCTGGGACTGGGCATCATCATAAAATATCATAATATTTTTGACCATATAACTTCATATCTGCAACCATATTGTAGGGATAAGTATTAGTACAATTGATGACACCATGAGATTTTTGCTAAATAATCATCTGTAATGTGGATGACGGACTGAATTAATGGTTCAAGTTGGTGACTGTAAATATTATTTAAGTAGAACACTTAAGAAAATGACCTAATTTTACTGTAATACAACCTTTAAAACTAGGAAAACACAACACGTATGCCCTATCCAATATAACAACGTCGATCGGTTTCAGTGAACACATTCACACTGCAGGATGGGAAAAGAAGGAGGTAAATGAAGTCATGTTACAGCTGTATTGCTGCTTGATACAAGGGGAAAAGTAGCCAAATCATTAAGAAAGTCTCTCAGTCTGTTTATCTTCCACCACACTGGCTATACATACATTTTAACATTGGAAGGGTAAATTACATGTAAATAACTCTGCAACATACTGGTCTTTTTGTTAAGTTTAAAAAAACACACAAAAAAAACGTCTTTTCTCCCCATATGTCCTTCCACGTTTCTCTCCTCACGTCATGTCAGTGTCAGAGCAGAATAGATGAAGACAGATGGAGTTATGGGGTATTTTTTTGACACAGGATGCTGAGCAAAAGACGCTGTATGAATACAAGTTCCAAGGTGAATTTAACATGTCTTCATTTTATTTTAATGCATATGCCATTAACGGTTATTGGTGAAAGGGTTGCCAATATTCTATATTTTTCTGCTTTTCAACAAAACCCATGAAAAGACCAAAGCCACCAATTTAAGAGTCCATAAAACACCCTCAAACATCCTCAAAATATTGCATTCATCTGGGAAGATTTTCAGCTGTGGAGTCGCGACTTTCTCTCAGCCACCTGGTGACGTTGGCGTGACGGTTCTGCTAGTGACCTGCTATCCGGTGGAGATGTGACCTTGAGTCTGGGATCATGATCAACTTCACCTATCCTACCCAGCAAAAGACAGACGGAGCCTGGAATCCTGACCTGGATCACCGTCTGGTTCCTGGACTCTGCTCTTTAATAACATGCTTCTGCACTCAGTTCTCATGTTTTCATATCCTTTGACTGTAATGACTGTCATATTGTTGTGCTGTGTTCTTGTGACATCTATTACACGTCTACCCGTCACAGGGAGAAGATTCCTCCTTTGTGGTTCTCCCTGAGGTTTCTTCTTTTTCCCTGTCTGGGGTTTTTGGAGTTTTTCCTCACGCAGTTTCGAGGGTCTAAAAGTAGATGTTTATGTACAGATTGTAAAGCCCTCAGAGGCAAGTTGTTATTTGTGATTTTAGGCGATACAAATTAAACTTGATGGATTGATTGATTGCTTTTCGGTTTGCTACTGTGTGTATATGGCTGTAGGACTTATCAAAATCAAAGTACAGTATGTGATAACATTATGTAAGCTGGCTCATTGTTGTGTTTTTATTATTTGGACGAGGCACAATACACGTACATGCACACGCATACTTTTCAGTCAGCTCGGTTGCTCATTTGCTTTTCATGGGTTTTGTTGCCAACGACAAAGGCAAAACACTTAAAGTCTCCACAGTCATTTACTAAAGATTCAGATTGGAAAAAAGTATCTTAAAAAATGAGCTTAATCGATTTTCTTGTTATTATTTTGGAGGTGATTTGGGGTGATTTTTAGTAATTAAAGGAGAACTCTAGAATTTATCAAACTAAGCCTTATTAATAAAGTTTTATGTTCTGAAATTTCACACAATACATATTTTTGGGGGGAAAATTACTCCAGTTTGGAGTTTGGTCGTTAGGACTGTTTGGCTTGACAAGGCTATATAATGCAAAACATTGAACAAGTCAGAAAATTGTAAATAAAGCACTTTTTTTTCAGCACTAACTATGCTCAAAATGTTATTACAAGTGTCTGGTAAGTTGGAGTAGACACCTACAGTGATTGTTTTGAGGTGATGAACAACAGAAAGAGTCAAATGTGACCTAAATGTTGTCACCATTGCTTAACTACAGTGCTCTCTCAGTAAGTGGAAACCCAAGAGAAGGAGATAGGAGAAAAGGTGAAAAACTCAGCATTTTAACAACAATTGGTAACAGTCAATTAACACTGAATTTCTTTGTCACAGAAATCTTTATCTTTGGCTTTGTTGATAGCTGATTTAAAATATAACTCAGGAGAACCCCAAATCAGTGTCTATTCAAACTCAGCCTCTGAATCATTAATCATCTTCCTCCATACTCTATCACTCGGACGACCAGAATAGGGGGTCCAGATGCTGGCCTCCATTAACCAAGCCTGTCACGTCTCTAATCCACGGATCCCACTCCAGACCCATATGTGAGCAGATAACACACATGGCCATCCTTGATTTACGACTGCTCGTCTTCCCTAAGATGATCTTTTGGTCACAGAGAAGTGGGAGCCAGACAGACCCAGCATATTGAATCTTGGATACTGGTTCTATTGTTGATCAGCCGTATCGTGAACAGTGGTCACAATAGGACACATTTAAAGGATGAATGGCCGCTGAGATACTTACAAACATTGTATTTCTCAAATTACTTTATACTGAGGAAGGTACTTGAATAAAAATGTAAAAGGAGAGACAAAAAGGCAAACGAAGGAATTAAAATGTGAAGAATGTGAAAAAGTACGATTCATTTTTAAATTTTAAGAGGAAATGTACCTCACCGTGTGCTGCACACATGGTGGAATAGTAATTATGTTTTTCAAAGCAAATATAAAGATAAAAAAGGCAACGAAGTCGCACCTTCAGTCAATATCCCGACCTGGCTGTCACAACCTGGCAACCCGACATTATGCGTCTACTGAATAAAACATAACACTACAACTCCCTTCGGGAACAAAGTTACATCAGAAATACGCAAACTAATAGCTGTTGTCCTCACATAAACAGAAGCCCATTTTTCTGATTTGTCAGGGTGATCACGAATGTGTAGTTTCACTCTTATCTGTAACCGACATGGAGATTATTATTCATTGGGGACTTTGCAGTTTAGTCCAATCATATTTTATGAAAGACTGCATTCCAAAATGTTAAAGGCGAAAATCTACTTTTTAAGATGTTTGCACGAAGACATTACAAGCCCTGCGCATTCAGCAGTGTTGCATACATAGTGAGGGTTTTTAGATTAATGTGGCTTAATTAGGGTTATTATATCATTAGAATTATAATATAGTTATTATATGTCATATATCAGATATTATATATATGCTTATTAGTCCGTATTTCACACCTGCAGCCGCGTTCATTTATCCTGGAACGTGTGATACAAGGTGCATGTTTGTTGTGGTCTTTTTCAAGCTGACTTTTTAGTAAACTAAAAGGGGTAATGACAGTTGGAGATGATATCCTGCAACATCATCAGCAGGGAATAACACAAATAGAAATTAGTGAGTAGGATTTGGCAAAAATGGCCATAACTCAAACTCTAATCTGGTGGATGTATGCACTACTGAGCGATTTCTCACTTGTTTGACCTATAGCTATATTAAGTCAATAACAAAAATGACTGTGTTATGCTCTGCGAGTAATGAAATAGCCAGCTAGCTTAGGTGAGGAAGCAAGCCTTAAAAATAGCAACACATTAATCAACGGCTGTGGAGAAAAACCAAACTCCACCACCACCATTGCAACTCTTCACCTTAATGGACTGATTTACAAAGAAAGCAATAAATGGGACAAGGAGGACTAACCTGTCTGGTCACAGCAGTTCATTTTTCTCTACACCATGATAACAGTGGAAGTCGGCCGTAAGTGTGGAATAGAAATGACCTAACGTTATTTGTGTGTGTACCTGGGCATTTTACACATGCGCTGTGTTGCACACCAAGGCAAATGGGTGTAATTTGTCACAACGGAAGGTTGTCTGGCTGATGGAGTGAGCGCATATGCAGGGTGAACACAGACAGAGAGCCCAGCCCCGTCTTCTCAAAGATATGCAATCAGGGAGAGTGAATTAACCGGGATAATGATTGAAAAGGCTCAAGAAATGAATTGAGTATTATGAACATTTATTACTGAGTTGAGGCACTGGGAGGAACTTGAGAAAAAATGGATGGAAAAGAGGAAGAATAGTGAGGTCGGACGGGGTGAGAAACGACACCAAAGGTG
>KV751334.1:1044812-1084353 GCA_001698575.1 Mola mola
ACTTGGACAAAAGAGTCAAGGTTGGATTAAACACATTAGGCCAACAGGGATCAAACAGACATTCAAAGGAAAAATAGGATCCTACAGGATTTATGTGGTTCTGCTTGATTTTTACATCACTGTGGCCTGACGTGATACGTTCTCAAACGCACAATAAAGCCCCTACAAAAGGAATCAATCCATTTTGAGTACTAATGACACCAAGAGGACAAGAAGTCTTTGAATCTTTGCTCCATAGACAGAAATCAGCAGAATTGGTAGTTTACATTTCAATGGTGACACCAACCTAAAGGTTTCATTACATGCCTAATAAGACTGAAGAGCTGTTATCACACACACCAACCTGTTGCCCTCACTATCTGTATCACCCAGCTGATCATCTCAGAAAAGCGCATGCTGATATCATGGAGACAAACTATGCCTACGTAAAATTACTGTGAGATTATGCCCTCGTTTGTTTGATTAATGGCACCAACCTGTTATCTATTACCTAAGCTCAGACTGTGTGCAGAAAGCTGGCGATTTAAATGTGGGAAACTTGCTGAATTAGGGTTCTTTTCAAGGTGGTGACATTCATTGAAGCCTTACACTGATGCAATCAGGGACTTCAATAAATCATGTTGAAAAGCAGGACAAACGCAGGCTGTGTCCCGCCAATCACTCATTACCAGACTCAGTGTTAGGGGGGAGGAGCCAGAGTGGCCACCACTGTAGCTGAAGTTACATTTACTTCTGCCGATGAAACTCATCATTACATCTGCCAAAGATCCAAAAGAACAACATCATTCAGGCATCATGAGTCTTCCACCCCACTCGATCAACTGAAGCAAAGTGTGCAGGTTATCAGTACTTATCCACTAGACTTGATATTTATCTTGCTTCTTCCAGGGGTCACCTTATTCCATGTGCAGCAGATGTGGCCTGCATGAACAGTGACAATCTGCCTATGAAGCAATGTTGGAGCCAGGCTGGTTGCGTAGCATCACCAGTAAGCAGTGACACTTGGACAATTGGACGCCAAAAATAGGAGCTGCAAAATCATCCATCAACGAAGCTTTTGATGTCCCCTCAGGTTTTTCCTCCAACTGCTTCAGTTCTATGTTTATTCCTCGTCATGCATGCCGAGCCCGGAGAGGACGGAGCAGCATGAAGAGGGAACAAACTCCACTGAGGATCTGACACAGTTTCATCATGAATGAAACTGACACTACAGCAGCATTATGCTATATTTACTTTACTTTACTTTACACAATGACAAATCTGAACCGTCTGATGTAATAAAATAGTACAAAATACAGGGTCATCCATGCTTAAGAGTAGTTGGATAGAAAAATAAGATCGAACTACTTTCTTTCACAAGGCACCATAACAGCATAATACACTTACTGTGAACAACTGGTGTCATGATTTATGTGTTGCTTCAGCAATGAAACCGGTTCATCGCACGATTAACAATAACAACAATAAGCGTTGGACTTATTTATTGTTTTGTAGTGTTTAATGGTCGAACCTTTCTTTACGCTGTTGTCAGGTTATTTTACTTTTATTAATCAGTTTACATTGGTTAAAGTTCGCTAACAGTGTTAGTTAGTTTGATTACCTTTAGAATTATTATTTTAAAGTGTATTTTCATTACTCATGCTTTGGTTTTAAGTTGGGCTGGGCACTGGGTGAATATACGGGCAATTTATACTGTATCGACGAGAGGTGTTCATGGTTTTTTACCAGGGCAAGAGGGAAAGCACAAGCCATTGCTACCGTTGTTTGCTACCAAATGGCTAAGTAAACCACACAAAAGAGTTTAGTAGCATTGACGTGTGGTTTATTCTTTTTTCTCCGTCAAATCCATTTTCCGGATGCAGCCTCAGTGGCCTTTTGATGTGATTCAATGGATTTTGCTTGAGGACAAATTGCCACTACATTAAGTTTTAATTTTCACCTCTTCAGCACCGTTTCCACCAAGCAGTACGGTTCAGTTCAGTTTGGAAAGAAAAATCATTACAGACATGTGTTTCTACTTGGGACTGAACCATTACCTGGTGTACGGGGTACACGTCGGATTGCGACAGCTGCATCAGCTACATAAGAAGCGTGACATCACTGCAACAGGACATAATGTATCACTCGGACAAATTCAACAAAGAGACTGCAACACAGTAAACCAAGGAAACAATGGAGACATCCAATATTTCCTGTTGCAAATATCTATTCTGGTAATGGATTGGAAATATTTAAACATAGTGCGTAAATTCTGCATTCTGTATTGCAATGCCCTGAACTGTTCTGCTTGGAGGAAATGGGGCTTTAGGTTCAATAATCAGAAAAAAGGCGGGCCTGCTCCAAAATCTCACATCCACTCAGACATATCTGGATTTATGGGCAACTTTTGGCAACGTCATCACAAGCTTGTGTAGATTTTGTCTCTTTATTGAAAAAATAAGTAAATGAGCATCATCTGCAAATTTTATTTCTAAATATTATAGTGTTTACCTTCCCATGACCAGGCTGGGAGACAAATACAGCATTCTTTCTACATTCAATTTTTTGCCAAATTGAATGAGTATATACTGTATATATATATATACACACACACACACACACACACATATAATATATATACCTAAACAGTATGTGCATGTAACTATCCACCTTGCGCCAAGACACAGACCCTTTGTCTGGACTCTCCCTGTAAGTCTGTAAATTATCAATGTAAGCCCACAGATGTAGATGAACAAGAATTAAAGGGAATTAGTATGTGTCCATCTCATTATCTAATGGGATGAAAGCACATTACCGTTTGGAAGCCGCAGGGGACTGAACCATAGACAGTAATTAAGGATGTCCATCTCAAACCCTGGCCGACCCTACATGGACCATTTTCAGCTTTGTTTATGCTAATTACAGCTACTCCACAGTAGCGGTCAAAACTCCACGGGATTCCCTCAAATCCCTCGGGGCAAATGGAGAAGACGTTATCTACAGTTCTCATAAGAATACCAATGGGCCTTTAATCACCTACTACAATTCTGCAGGTGTGACGACTACCAACAGTCCCATAGGCTTCACTGGTAACGGTGAAATTATCGCAATAATTTATATAGCTAATGGTACTACTACAGCATTGACTTCTCTAACCTATATTGTTACGTCACAACTGCTTGATCACTTCTATCCCTAAAAATAAAACAAAAACAGCACAACTTCTACATCCAAAAATATGTTTTGCTGAGAAAATGAGAGTTAAAACAGATTGCAATAATTATCCAACTCTTTTTTTCATTACCAGAGTGCTCACAAACCAATGTACTATTGTACTTTATACAGTCATGTGCTTCACAAAATGGTGAGCCCATCTCCTCAAAAACCAAGGCATCGTTTTCTTTACTTAGTAAAGAAAACTTAGTAAAAGTAAAAAAAAAAAAAAAAGCCAATTTCACACTATCTATCATTCATCATGTCCAAACGTATGACATCTAGGCTCCACTGCTACTTTCTGAAGTACAAATGTTAAAACTACACCTTCCACAACTTCCTTAATTAATGTCACGGTAATTACTCCACTAATATCACTACCACTAATTCCATGACTACAACTGCCACTGAACTGCCAACACTACTGCTACCACTACCATTATTACTAATAATACTACCATTAAAATTACAACTACAACTTCTCTTCTCTCAACTACTACTAACCAAAATATCAATATATTAGTTTGATTGTGCTTTCATGAGATCCTTTATTGAAATAAACACAGAAAAAAATAATTCTTGTATCTTTAAAAAGTAAGAAGTTTAAGAGTCTAAAGTTTCACAAGATTATTATTTTTTTTCTTTTGAAGTTTGGCTGCTTGGATCATTTAGTTCAACAAGGCTATACAATGCGAAGGCACAGCGCAAGCCAAGACTTCGGAAACACTTTTTTCAACAATAACTACCCATGGAATAGATACCTACAATGACACACTTGAGTGTTTCTGACTCATTGACTGTAGAGATACTGTATAAAATGAATGTTTGTACAATCTCTATTCTACGCTTCTTGTTGCGGACGGTGCAACCCAGACATTGTCAGTCAATTGCTGAAGGGACACCGTTTTCCAAAAATGTCCGACGCTTATGGAAGAAGAAATGATTTGTGCAGATTTATTTCTAATTATTTATTCCATACTGTGATTATGTGCTTAATAATCAGACACTACGTTGGAATAAACCTACATTAATGCTTTGGTTGTTAACTATGTTTGTTAACATCAATAAACTCCAAAACCAGAGCACCTGTGGAAATAGGGAAAGGTCGGTAAAAACATTTTTGTACAGTATCTTTACAGTTATTGAGTTACAAACTTGCAATAACAATTTTAGTGTAGTTAGTGCTGAAAAAAATAACTTATTTCCAAAGTTTTGACTTGCCATGTGCTTTTGCATTGTATTGCCATGTCAAGCTAAATAGTCGTAGCGATGGAACTGTATACTTATTAACCCTAACCCAAAAACCCAAGTTCCAGAGGTCTATCTTAAAACCATATTCAATCTGAAAGGCCCAGTTGAGGTAACTTTTTATGTGAACTTTTCAAATAATCAATGTCATCAATACAAAGCAACTAGTTAGATTTTACAGTGATCCTCCCATAGAGACGTTCTAACTGTGTCTCCCTTGCAGTAGCAAAAACAGTCAAATTCCTTTGGTTTGTCCCTGGGTGTGTTCGTCTGCTGTTCTGAGTAGAGTGTGTGTCCCGCGGGGGGAAGTAGACAGATAGGGCACGTCCTGTGGACCACTGGAACCATCCTGGCGGAGGAGGACTTCTGCATGGGCGGAGTGGTGGAGAGGCGGTGCAGGGAGAGCGCTACAGATGTGAGCCCTGAGATAAGACCGCGAGCTTTCGTAACAGGATAATGGCTTCCTGTTTGAATGCTCCACAAATTGTTTGTCAGGTTACAGCAGCTTTGAACAGAGATGCGTTTATCTGAAAATCAGGGGGAACAACAAAGACTCTTTGTGGTGTTTACTGGGATAATGATTTAGCTAGAGCCACTGTGACAGCGGCGAAGGATTTAACAGGAAGGAGAAATGCTAAACAGGAGGTTGTGTGGAATGCTGGAACTGAGGGCGGGCCTGAAGATAGCACTATGTAATGTCATTGTTGGACACTTTTTCAACTAAATTCCAACATATCCACTGTTGCTAATGGCTTAAAAAACACAAAAATTGTTGCAACAACACAATCATACAAGACAAGACAGTTATGGGAAGATTACCTAAGCCTTAATCATTTACGCTTCACTGCAACTTGTTTTTGTAAGGCGTTAAGGTAAAAAGACAGAAGAATAAAAATGGACAAAGGGCGAAGAGATGAAAACAAAGAATATTTTTTCCTTCTCTGATGTCAGTCACGATGCAGGACCGGCCATCTTAGTTCTCATCTGTCTGCAGCATCTCTACTCTTGCCTGCAGCCAAAGGACAATAAGGCACATCTGTTAGCTGGCCCAGAGAGACGACTGAGAATATCTGCCCAGAGACAGAGACTTCAGGTGGGCCTTATTCAGCTCTACACACTGCAAAAAGGAGCGAGTCTAGTGTTCATTGTCTGGTCTCAGCTGGATAAACCGAACACACAAAGCAAAAGGAAGCGCTTTGGACCCAAACTGGACCCAAACAAAACCAAAAACAAAACTCTCAAAGGTCTCAATACAGACCCTATACACAACCAGTCCACATTTCCCAGATTAGCCTGCGCTGCAGTATGACCTTGTTCCACCTCGTCTACATCTTAAAGCACTTGGTCCGCCGCAGGTCAGTCCGAGTTTATCACCTCTGAGGGACTGAGCCAGATTGGTTTGCAGCCAGACATCAGCTCTGCTTCCCTCCGGTGGAGCTCGGAGATGCATACCAGATATCATCAGGCTGGTAAACCAACTGTCCAGGAGTCTGGTGGGTTCCAGTCTGACCTCCATGTTCCATATTCATGTGACATTCTGCGCTGGTAGCCTGCCAGGCTTGTACAAACGCTCCCAGATTTTTGATACTGTCTGCTGAATTTCAAACAGCGCAGATTCCAACTATAATAAGAACTAAAGAGATACAACACTGTATATACAGTTTCTGATGTCTACAAATTTCTTGAGGCCCATCATCAAGGTCTCCAGCAGTGATGGAACATTGTTTTATTCAGGCACGATGGGACATGGCGAGAACACAGCAAGGTTTGCGTTTGGAAATATCTTTCTTCACTTTCTTGAACTTCCATGAATGTTCATAAGTGTAAAGCCACACGTGTTATTATATTCGCTTAGCTTTAAACTGGAAGCTGGAGCAAAAGATCTGACTTGCCACTGTCAAAAATCTTTCAACACTTCTAAAGCTCACTAATTAGTATCTTATGCAGCAATAAAATGCTATGAATTTCTACATGTCACATAATGTGACATGCTAATATTTCTTGTTTCTGGTCTTTATGCTAACCTACTGGTATGCTAACTACATTCTGACCAAGTTTTCACACATAGATAGGAGACTGGTATCGATTTTTTCAGATTTGTTCTGGAAAAATCTCATTTATTTAAAAGCTAGAATATTTCTGATTTGTCATGTAAATGTGCAGTTTGTGAAATATGGCCAGAATATAAAGGTGACTCGAAAAATAAAAGGGCCGGATATTACCACTGCTAAATGCTGCAACTACACTGCAAACCCACCACTCATATAAATTTCCGTGCTGGAACTTGGAGGGGGGCTATCAGACTAGCTAGCTGAATTTAGTAAGTATTTCTGCAATACAATGCATAGACGTTTTTGACATAACGTCAACACTGCTGTTTCTCACATTCTGTTTTTGAAGGTTTAAGACTAAAATTATGTATCATATCATTCAAAAATGTCTCAAAAGCATTGACTACGGGTGTAATGATACACTAGATTCACCATTTGATACAAATCATGATACACAAGACATGACTGAATATGTATCACAATACATTACCATACCAAATAATATCTAATAAATAATATTTCTAATAAATTTGTTAAACAGTAATATTTACAATGGTACTGGTGTTTTACCATTGCAGAAAGATATGATTGTGACCATAATTTCACTTTCTGGGAGGTTTCTTGTTACTTCCCTGCACATATTGTAAATCATCATTGCTGTTTTTGTGACAGAAGTTGTATCTATATTGAACTAGATGATATATAATGCTATCGGAGAATACACATTTTCAAATATGATACAATTTGATTGAGGCTTTACAATACATAAATGCGATTCACAATGTATTGGCTGTTTTTTAACATAAATTTACCCAAATTTAATTAACATATTTGATACAGTGTTTTGGTAACCCTCACACTTAGTGTTCTCCAACCATAACTTATGTTGTCTGATCCTGGAAATGGTTGTAGGCCCAAAACATAGCAATCATCTCTATTATCCAGCACCACCTATACAAGGAGAAAAAAGGGGAAAGCTTTCTGAGGCTCAGCCCAAAAGGGTGCGCAAGGGTTTTTGTTATTCAAACAGATAAAACTAACATGGCAGTCACATGACCTGAACTAATTACTACCTAGTGCTGGAGTGGATTGGAGTGCTATTCCGTGGCCTGCACATAACACACAAGAAAGGAGAGGAAAAAGAGGCAGTTGGCCAGGGCTTTAGATCCAAATCATAGTCAAAAGTTAGGCAGAACAGCTCATGAAGCTGCTTTCAGGCAGAAGAGGCAAATTTTAGCCAGGGCGCTACTATCACTGCATTACTTGGCAATGTCAATTAAGGAAACAATTCCTGGTTGCACACCCAGGGTGCCCTGTTGGTGCCCTGGTCCCCACGTTGGGTCTACTCACTCAGCAGCTGGCACCGCAGGACCTGCAGGCTTGTCTTCATGGTATCATGTGATCCGGCTCCTCCTCCACAGTGCTCATGGTTCTCTAACAAAAAAAAGAAAAAGAGATAAGATTAAACCTAATGCTCAGGTGTCAAAATCACATTCAAGTCATGATCCAGTGAAATATACTGTCATTATGTCTGGTCATGTTTAAATAAAGTAAACATTGAAAAGGAAGAAGGGATTGTAGTGAAGATTGTGCAGATTAATTTTGACAGTTTAATCCTTGTAAGGACAAGAAATCGGTTACAGCTCTCACAGGAGATAATATGAATTACAGAGAAACAACAATTGAAAATAAAAGATCTGGTAGGATTGGTAGTCAACCTCAGCTGCCAGGCTCCAAATGAGCATTGGCATCCTGCAGGCTGAGCTGGTCAGTAAATCCAATTAGGGACCATTAAACATTGACCAGTATGCCTTTTTCTGAGATGGCCCTGCATGTGTGTCAGCAAGACAACTACCCAAGGGTGCTCTTTGGGGGAATGACTCACTGATGGCCTTTCTTTTAAGTGCAAGGCTACACATGCACACATCTCCTTTCACCGCCCAGAGGTTTGTGTGTGTTTGCAACCCTTTGAGAAAATGGCCTGAGGCAACATGTACCCCAACCATATCTAAAGAAGTGTATTTGAAGTTCTACACACACCGAAGCACCCTTCACCAAACCAAACCTGCATGAGCAAACGTTCATGAGAAAGTAACTTGTGAAATTGGATTTGCCCCCCCAGGACGAAGGGTCTGGTTGCAGGCAAAGTGATTCTGTGGGAGTTGTGAGTTAGATGAGGGGGACGGACAACAAAAGCACAGAGGCACCAAGGTACTGTGCCTTTCATAGGGTTTTACTTCTCATAAATACAGGCTTGCACTCTGCGAATGACAGGAAGCAGCTACATCTGAGTCATCCTGTTGATACTGCAGCAACATTTACAATAGTTGGAAACTATTTTGAGCTATGGGGCTGAGCTATGAACTTTGCGTTTGGATTTCTTATGTGTTTTGAATGATGGTAGAAGCTGCATGAGATTTATCTGTCTATTACAGTTTGTTCAGTTAGATTTTAGCAAACTGAAAAATTTGAATTTTTAAAAACTTTGTTTGTAAAAAAAAAGGTGTAACTATGCTTAAAATGGCCATTTTGAAGATTCAAGATTCAATGAACTGACTTTATCAACATAATAGGAGGAAGTCACTGTTGTGATGTGACAACCAAAATGTCTATGTTTTGTATTGGAGAGACAGCCACTGCCATTAGCATGCTAACCAGCAAGTTGCAAGTCATTGTCACCTCGAAAACCCGTAAAAACATGTAGGATGATGCTTTCTATTAGACTTGCATCTAACATCTAAATTTGGCTGAATGTACATTATCTAGTGTGCAAGTATTGACACGGTAACGGTAACATTTAGTGAATAATCTACTAAATGGCGCTGATATAACATAATGTTTTGGAACAATAGACTTCACATACTTCTGGATTTATAGTTTCCACGAAGACCTGCACTCATAGATTTCATTAGTAACACACACAGCTGGATGCATGGACCCCTATGACTCCTGAACCAACAGACTACACCTGCTTCTGGATTCATAGATTTGTCAAATATCTGGATTTATAGACTCATGGACTTTCATTCTTACTATACTTTTACTGTCACTTTTGTTGTGTTCTGTACAAGTGACATCTATTGCAAGTCTGTCCATCCTACGAAGAAGTATCACTCCTCTGTGGTTCTCCCTGAGGTTTCTTATTTTTCCTTGTTTAGGGTTTTATAAGTTTTTCCTCACCCGGTTCAAGGCTCTAAGAGCAGAGGGTGTCACATCTGTACAGTTTGTCAAAGCCCACTGAGACAATTTGTAATTTGTGATTTTGGACTATGTAAAATAAAACTTGATTCGATTTTTCATGCTAAAACTGAGCGAAGCAAGCTGTAACTGAAACTACAGGCAGAAGGAAAGTGTGAAATAATATAGCAGTGTTGTTTGACTGGTTTTCAGAGTTGCAGCATTGCGGTCGAGTTTAGCATGTTTTTGTACTACTATCATTTCAAAGTGAGATGAGTCTGGATTTGAGCTTTCAAAAGCTTGATGTATATATTTGAGGTCACTGAATTGTTTATTCTGAGAGTCTCAATGTGCCCAAACTACTACAGTTTCATGCATGTGGCTGATAATTGCAAGCTGCACAATCTTCTGAATGCACAGCAGAAGAACAAGAAATTTAGCTTAAAAATCAAAAGCTTTATCAACTGACAAATTGGACAACCCCTGTTCTCGCCCCTGGCTCCATCATCTAATTACATGCAGAGCAAAGTTCAAAATAAAATGAATGAAATCACATAATGTAAAATCAGCAAGTAAACTAGCTATTGCGACACACTTTTAGGTGACAAATGAACACAGAGACGCTGGCTGCTGTGCTCCTCCTAATCCACATCTTTGACTCTAACGGTGCGGGCTCTGTAGTAATATGGAGTACTTGTACGTGAGATGAGGCTGCAAGAACACCTCATGTTCACCTGCAGCAATACTATAATGCTGCAGTGACAGCAACTCTGTACCACTGCAGCTTTACTCATGTTCCTGGCCTAATGAGCTCAATGGCGGGGTGTGAAGAGAGCAGCTGAGCCTCTCCACGGTGATTACACCTCATCGGCACTTCCAGACTGATGCGGGCTCATAGACACACTCTTTAATTTGCAGGGCACAAGAGGTGAGGCTTGGAGGAGGTGGGTGGGGTTGGAGGAGAGGTGGTCACAGGCAGCGTTTCATTTATACTTGTCACTATGGAGCGGTGCAGCAAGCTGCACGGACAAATGAGCAACAGGGTTGCGTATGTGCCCATGTGCAGGTGAAAGATAAAGCAGGAAGGGTCACGGCACTGCTACACAGATGGGGTAAGAGCTACACAAGCAGCTTCTCACGGTATTGTTGCCACAACAATACTTGCCCACCGGCACAGAAACCTGGATTTAGTTTTGATATATCTTCACAAGTGGAAAGCTGGTGAGGGATCACATTCCTGGTGCCATAAGGGCGATTCATATGGTGTAGAGAGAGGCTGCAGCATGCTGATGAGGCAAAATCAAATACTGTACACCTGGATAACATGAAACTATATGCAAAGTCTTCCACCAAACCACTTCCCATGCATGAAGGCATTTTTGATGGATAAATTACTAAGAAAAATACACCTTTTACCAGTGTTTTTGACCAGTTTTGTGATGTGTGAATGGACAGCCTTTTTTAGTATAGTGTGTTAGATATACTGTATGGCTCAAAGCAGCTTTGCAGGATCAGATTTTTTAATCTCACAGGTACCAGACAGAAATTATTCCCACAAAACCTGCTCTTTGTGTTGTTTCCTGAACCCCCTGTAAGTGGTGAGGAAGAGAAAAATGATTTGCTTTTTATTTATTTTTTTTAATGGTTTTATGTTTTTGCTGTTTCACCTTATGCCTGAGTTAGATGCAGTTAGAATTTCGACAATTAATTGATTAGTCAATCAAAAGAAAATGAATCAACTATTTTGATAATTTAATAATTGTTTCAGTCTTGTTTCAAGCAAAATTATTAAACATTTTGTTAATTTCAACCTCTAAATTGTCAGAATTTGCTTAATATCTTTGTCATTTCTGACTGCTAATTAAGTTCTTTGATTTTATAACTACTGGTTGGTGTAAATTGGCAATTTTAAGCTGTTACTTTGGGCTCTGAAAACAATGTGGCATTTTTCACTATTTTTTGACAATTTATAGAGTAAATGATTAATTAATTCATCATGACTATAACTGGCTGATTAATCAGTGATTAAAATAATCGTTAGTTATGGCTCTAATTTCAATTTTAACCGTAGAAGAACCACAAAAAAACAAACTAAATGGACAGATTTTTATGAAGTTTGTTGTGTTATTAGGACTTGGTCCAAGAAATTAAAGTTACACTTTTTGGAGAAGGTTCTGGTTCGTAAGGAATGTGTAGATTGTGGGAGATGTACTTTTTTGTTGGAATATGTCTTGGCCCATGAAACAAATATTGCAGTTTAGGCAGAGATCCGGACCTGATCTGGAACCTGATCCAGGTAAATTTCAATTAAAGCTAAACAAAGCAGTAGTATTCAAGTTTGTGTCTTTTTCCTCAGTAAATTTCAGGTGGGTTGCCTATTCAGGATCTGGGTCTATATCCAGATCCAGACAAAAAGTTAACCCATTCAACCTTGGGTCATACCCGAGCCACATGCCGAATTTCATCCAAATCTGTTCCAAACTTTTTGAGTTGTAGGTAACAGTCATGAATGTTACTCATGAATGCAAAAACACAAACTTCTCAAACTTTGTTAGTGAAGGTAAAAAAATCACGTACTCATGTAGTTTCTCACTTAAAAATGAAACAAAAGCAACTTCATGCGTATCCAAGAACGCAGTTGGATGTCTACAGCCGCTCAATCCTTATAGTCGCCACAATCCCTTCTGCCTCCAATCCTATACAAGGAAAGGAAGCAAAAATAAAAATACTTAAATAGCATAACTATATAAAACAGCAAGCAATAGTTCTGGACTCAGTCACTGAAAATACATCATGCTAGCACTTTGCACAGAGCAGCCTAGCTTCCCACTGGTGAAAGAAAAAAAACCTGCATGGCAACTGAAATGCACACAGGTGGCAGCCATCACCATGGCAACCCTAATAGTGCATTATATCAAAATGTATTCACAAGGACATTTTGGGGTTCAAACAGAATTGTGAATAAGGAAAAAAGAGGGGGGAATTAGAGAGGCACAGGGAGAAACTTGCCTCTACGTGCCTAATAAGTTGTATTAGTTTGTCTCTGAGAGTCGGAGCAGGCCTTGTGATTGAGGTTCAGCTGACAGGCCCTGGTCCTCGAAGGTCCAAGACTGTAGCTCTGAAAAGTGTGTCTGGAGGGGACGCAGATGGGAGGCCAAAGCCAAGTTCACCTGAGACGTCATACTGAATTGAGACCTCCCCTCCACCTCTCTGTGGTCACCGACTGCCGGACAATGCTATTAATTTTGGACTTCCTTCTGTTCTGTGGTTATGTACAGGAGACAATGCAGCAGGTTGGCTGCTTGCCCACAATGGCTGCTGCTTGAAAGATTTTCCATAACCACAGAGGCAAAGGGAAGGGAAAGGAAAGGAAGTGTGGGAGTCAGCAACCACAGTGTTAACTACAGTGTTTTGTCCTCACAGACAACTGATAACTAGACCTGCAATCACAACTGTTCAAACTGATGCTGCTTTTTATTCCACGCTCTCACGCTTTGGTTTATCTCTTGGTTTAAAACTGGACAGAGTGCTGTGCCAGAATACAAGACATCAAGTACGAAAGCTGATACTTTGACACATACATGCAGCAGTACATGTAGTGACATACAGTGATCAGCCACAACATAAAAACCGCTGACATTTGAAGTGATTAACACTGTTCATTTCCCTATTGAGCAATGTTCTGCTGGAAAACCCTGGATCCTGGCATCCATGAGGATGTAGCCTGACACAAACTATCTGCCTGAACACCCTTACAGATCAAGCACACCCTCCATGGCAACATCAACAACCAGATGACATCAGTCCTCCCAGCAGTACAATGCGTACTGACACAAAACAAAACTGCTCAGGAACTGCCCAAGCTTTAAGTGTACACAAGAAAATTTACCATCCAAAGAGACCTCATCATGGAACAGACCTGGCTCCCACCAGTCAAGATTCTGCATTCAGGAAGTAGGATGTTGGAGCTAAGAGTGATGTCATATGAGAATGTTCCAGTTACAAGTTGTTCTATAGTCAATGGCTGGGAACAAGTTGTGAAAATTATTATTTTTGTTAAAAGTATATTTAGCTAATACCAGGGGATAACATTCATTACATATATTTCCTGTGTATATGTGCACTGTGCATTTTATCATTGTGCTATACTAGTGCTTATTTAGATGCTTAATATTGATTTAATTTACAAACACATTCACAATTACGCAGGCTTTTAATCATTTCTTGCCTTATTCTTCATAGCACTTTAGTTTGCCTTGCAAATGCCCCTTGAGGACAAAAAAAGATTTTTGAAATTGAACTTAAGTGAACTAAATTGGCCGCACTATTCGATAGTTTGTGTGCAAAAGCAACATAGCAACATGTCCACAGATAGCAGTGGCACAGTACTCTCAGTATGATTGATATACATAAACAAAAACAAGATGAAGTTGATCTTACACTATAACGTACAGTTTTTACATATGTTGACGCATGTAGCGGCGATCTTGGATTTCGAGTTTGAGGTTACTGAAGTTCCCCTGAGCTTCTGAGTCATAGTTATGACTTCAGAGGGTGTTCCCGATGGCATAATCTGACCGGCATCTCAGATCATGAAATGACCTCTGGGTGTCGAAGAACATCCACATGAATGCCTGCACTCAAAGTATCCAATGGAACATTACACTGTAACCATGATCAGTGCCATTCATTTCATCCGTCTGATTGGTGTAATGTTCAATTAAAGCTGCCAACTGAAGCATTTAACGCCACCATATGGCAGAAGCACAGTGGATAATATCAAAATGTAGTTAAATCAGTAATGACAACACTATATTAAAGCAGTGGCTTCGTGTGATCTCAGAGTGCTTCATTTCCTTTATTTCAAGTTGTGTGAAACCGACCATCCTCAGCCCTGCCCTTCCACGGCCACCCACGGGACACGCTCACACAGACGGTGCCTATTTTTCCTTTGAGGTTGTTTTACCCTTTGATGGCAATCAGCGGCAGCAGTTTTGCACTGCTCATGTGATTCTTGTATTCATGTTCATGAACCCCAATGAGTCTCCTGCTTTGCACTTTAACCCTGAAGGCACCATATCAGTGACCTTGCAAAACTGCTTGGCTTTGGGACGTGTAAGACTGTGGCTTACTGTGCAAGAGGGAAGCTGATTACAGATTACAACATTGTTTTCCTCAGTCGGAGTGTTAAAATCCAGTTCCAGTCACTCGAGCACAGGAGAGGCTCTGGGGCTTTGATAACTTAATTGTCCAGTCACGACTTGCACAACAGCCAAATGTTTACAAGTATTGATTAGATGCTAGAACAAGCCTAAATTCAATGCAAGGGGTAGGAAAACAAAGCAAGAATAAGTTTTTAGGGAGTGTTGCAATCCCTCCAGTCACTATTGTAATCTGTCTGTGTGAGCGCAGCCAGCCGTAGTAAATAAGGCTGGAGTTGCTGCCACCGCATCATGAAGGCTGGCAGAGGAAGGGCGAGTGTTCAAGCAGTGCCTTCACCCCCCCAAGATCTAACAGCCATTAGAACATTAGGCTTCTACCACATGGTTCACTCTGGCACTCTGGCTGTATTTGGTTTCTTAAGCTTCTACGTTTTTATGCCAGTTTCCTGTATAAATCTCCGTCACTGTTGCAATCTGGTGAGGTCCTTTTAAGCCTACAGGATGGGAGTGCTTCATATTCTAAAATAAGTTTCCTGCTATATACACATAAAGCACATACAAACAAGTCTTCAGATATGAAACAACAAGGACAAGAACAAGAACAAGAAAAACAACTCCAGGTTCACGCTCATATGTCTCTGATGGCAGAATTATGATAACACAGATTGAATTAGTGTGCTCAGTGAGCAAGCTGTCAGCTCATATCAATGTCTTGGCTGTGGACCCCTAGACAACATCAGGTTAGCGCTAAGAAAGCACCAATCCAGGACCATGCTTCTCAGGCACTAGTGCTACAGCTTCTTAAGATAACTTCGACCCCCTCAGTCATCAGTGTGCCAAGACAGAATCTCAGCTTCACTCTCACGTAGCATCAACAACAGAGAATCCTGTTGAAGCCCTCGTAGGATGAATGAATCTCTAACTCGCTGAGTGGAGAACTCCCACTCAGGATGCTCAGTGATCAGGAGCAACTGAGGAGGAGTTGGAACAGCAACACCAGCCTCTTCATGACTCAGCACACACACACAGCCAGGACCAATGACTACAGCAGCTCCTCAGAGAGAGTATGGCCAAGACTCTATCTGTACATGTGGGAATGATTGGGAGGCACAGACAAAAAATAAATCATGTACATCAAGAAATTCTGTCCAACTTACATCTCTTGGAGCTGGTGTGAGCCAAGGCAAACTCACAATCTCTTCATACCTCATCCCTAGTGCTTACCTGCTGCACCAGAAGATTTTATAATACACAAAGAAGAGAGAGACGCTGGGGGTGAGTGGATACAGATAGAATTTTTCTTTTGGGGGGGGGGACTGTATCTATAAAGTGAGAAGTTTTGCAATAGGAGCCTCAAGTCTCAAAGGGGTCAAGTCTCAGTGAAGTCTAACAGTCACATGCCAGTCAAATCTCATGTACTGATTGACAGCCCTGAGTCATTTCCCAAGTTTCATCATTATTTAGTTAATTCTCAATGTAAATCTATAGGTAGTAATAATAAAGTCAGGTTTAAAATCAAAGAGGGAGTCAAACTTTAAAGATTTAAGATATGACAATAATATTAAATACCAGTACTATGGGAAACTGACTCTTTGGGTTGGTAAATGGCATGATCTACCAACCCAAAGCTTTTATGATGTGAATCCGGCCTCATTTCAAATCTCAAGTTGAGTCAGCACTTTTGCTTTCTACGGTTTTTAATAGACAGTGTCATATAGCTTTAAGGTATCACACCGGGCAGCCATTAAAACCACGGCAAGGGCAAACTGTCGGACAGCGTCGGCAGGGGATTGGATCAATGGAACACAAAGGTGAGACAGGAACAAAGAAAGAGGACCCCATAGAGTGAATATCAAGTGGTTGCAATGATTGAAGGAGGGCTCCTGTCACAGGATACATTTGATTAGTTTTGAAGTCAGACCTCACAGGCCAGCAGCACACAGCATTAACATTATCGGTTCATTATGCAATCACACATTTGAAGCAAGGACTTCGCTGATTACAGGGAGAGTATGAAATAACCTTAAACAAAAACATGAGAAAAAGCTTCATACGCCAAACAAAAGTTAAAACAGTCTGTCATCACAGAGTACCTCGATGTACTGATCATCACGGACAGATATGCTGTTACATGAGGTCCAACAATGAATCTGATTTGATGGTTCTCCTGTAAGACCGCCAAAGTGTGTGATATTTGAACATTCTGTTATTGAGGTGCACACACTTGTACACCTGGTGACTCTGAGACCTGTATTACCTGTAGTCGCTCTGCACAAGATTTATTCTTTCTCTCTTGAGAGAGTTTGAGCCAGGCCATAAAGGAATAGACATGGGGATACGGCTCAACCCCGCCGCTGTCTGAGTCTTGAATATCCTCTCCTCTTTCTCTGACTCCCTCTTTCTTCAGCGTGTGCTTAAATGACTGAGGCTACGTATGTCCTCACTGCTACACTGCATTGTCAATCCAGCACGTGTCCCTATTAGAAATTAAAATAGTGCCCAACACTTCCTGAATATTTAAACATACAAGAGATAATTTGATTATTTATTTAAGCTGATGTGAAACTTACATAAAAAATGACGTAAATAAAATTATATTTATGCTTTTAAGCAGCATTTGGTTAACATGTCATTGTCGTTAACAGGCCATATTTGATTTTTCTAAACATTGATTATGCAGTAATGAAATGAAACAAGGTGTTATCTGAAGAAGACATGGACTGCTTATGCTTTTATCCATCAAACAGGACAGAATTTTGAACAGTTCAAACAGTTGGGGTGGTTTCAGCGGCCTTGAGAATAAAAGAAAAATTGGGCTGCATATCGAGCTAAGTTAAGCATGACATAGTTTGCTGCAATGAAAGCGTAACACTTGGCCATTTGGTCTTTCAGATCTACAACGCCGGTGGAAAAAACATTTTGATCAAAGCGTCATCTTTGGCTGCCGTCTTACAGCCAGACTTTTAAATCTCACGGAGTACCTGAAAGCTGCCACACCGATAGACAGATTAATATGTGAAGTCTGCCTCTGTAGCTCGACCACATTGATTATCGGACCGGCACTGCTCCACGAGGCCACAGTGACAGATAACAAGCACATAATCACGTAATAGCTGTCAATGATCTAAATTTACACCAGACAAATAGGCTGTGAGACCTCTGATGAAGCATTTGGCCTCATCAATCAAAGATAATATCACTGCTGAATGGATATAGACCCATCTTTTACTTTCAGCATCTTCACCATTAACTTAGACTCATCTGCTGCAACTACAGCTCTTGATTTAGCTTTCCGGAGTTGTCTGTTTGGTGATAACTTTCACTGCTGTGTGTCTTCAAGCATGGAATTTTGGCAGACTGGGGATGACGGAGTAACTGTGTAAGTGCTTGGCTGAGTAACTCCTTGAAGCTGGGAGAGGCTGTTACAGCTCAGTGATCTCCAACAGAGGTTCTAACACAGGGCTTGATGTTGTCAGAAAGCCCAGAGCTGCAGGGCCTTTCTTTCCCTTCGTCTCCCATCTCTCTTTGCTCCCCAATTCTTTAATGTCATGTCACGCTTTCATCTGTATCAGTATCTTCCTCTTTTCTTTCTCTCTTTCTCTCTCATCATGGTGTTTATGCTCCCAGTCCCTTGAACCAAAGAGCATGCTCTAAAGCTGCCAGTGGTGGCAGATTTGAAATTTAAAAAAGCTTAATAAATAAAAATATAAAGAATAATTTATATACTGCCGGCCAACAAGTACACAGGGAATTTCAAATTTTATGACGTATATCTGAGCATTCGAGATGCTGGTTCTACTTTGTCGCGTTATGTTAACAGGACAGGTAGTACAGATACAGCAGGACAGATAGATGGTGATGCCAGAAAACAATAATCAATTTCAAATTTGTACGTGCCACAAATAGCAGCTAAAAACTGGAAGCATCCAAGCATTTGTTTTTCCTCACCTGAACAGCTGCACTATATTTTCTGACTTTCTCTAGTTCTGACTAGCAGCCCCATGTCCATTACATCAACGTTGCCAACTCTGCAGTTTATCTCAGATTTGTGCTGCATTTTGGCATCTTTCAGCTCATTAATTTGGTTTTATGGTCTTTAGCTTTTTCTGGAAGATGAACGTTTTCAGCAAAAAGATAGGCCACTCCTCCCCTGCCGCGGAGGCTGCGGAAGGACAGAAACAAGGGGAGTGGAAGAGCCGACAGTGGGAGGAGGATCACAACCAAAACCACAAACAATCTGATGTTTAATCTAAAGAGTGTAGACAGGCTACTGTTATTTTTTATAATAAATCATTCAAATTTTACAATCAGGCCTTTGTGTAGTGATACCACTTAACCCATGTTTTGAAATAAGAATAAAAAATGTAAGTGAATTATTGCGACATAAAAAAAGGTTTAATTTTTACAAACTAAGACTGATGTCTAACAATGGCATAGCCATCGTGCGAAAAATTAATAAAATAAATCGAGAATTGACGTGAATCGCAACTCGAAAATAAAATCGAATCGAGGATTTGGACAATTGTAAGACCCCTATAGCTCTAGGAATTTTTTAGCAATTTAACAGCCAGACACTTTCTTCTTAGCTAAGAAAATTGCGAGTACATGACTTTGTTGGATTTCCAGAAACATGACTAAAAATGTATGCTAACGTCTCTTTCACCAGGTTCATCCCAACAACATTATAAGATGATAACATGTCAGTGTTGTGTGTTCTGCTTTCAAAAGGAGCTTAAATAAATGGTGCTTAAAAAAGAGACTACTTTAGATCATTACCTTAGTACACACCTGGCCTGCTCCATCCAGCCTAGTGCTGAGGATGGGCATGAGTTAAAACAGTGATAGTGAAAATTAGTAAAGAGAAGACTTTTAAAATTGGCTAAAAAGCTAAAATCACTACTCTTTAAAACTTCTGATTGAAAGACAAATCTTATCAGTTTGTATGGGACTGTTGGAGGTTATGGTCTTTGAGTAGCTTCAGCTTTCTTGTAAAGCCGGCGTCCTTCATCTAACAGTCCGTCTGCAGCAGGCCGAACACCTGTCATGCCTCACTCTCTGCCGATGACCGACGTGCTGCAAAACTGCCCTTCACAGAAAATTTGGTTTGAGAGTAGCCACAGTCAGAAAACAGAGTGACTCAGCTGGAGAAGCGGTGCTTTTTTAAATGCTATAAATGAAGTCAAGATACATTTATTTATTTATTATTTCTGTTACAGGTTGAAAGACTAATTTGTGGAGATTAGAGTGATGCATTAATGTGGACTAATTCAAACAGCTGCAGGGTAAAAGTGGGACTCACTGTCCGCTTTTAAAAATCACAGAGAAGAGCAGCCATTTTCCTGAATAAGACCCTGCACATGTGTTCTCAAATTTTGGTTAGATTTCTACATTAATTTTTGTACAGACTGAAACCAGAGTTTCTGCATGTGTCCAGTGTGTGTTTTCTAGTGCAAATTCATTAACCTTTTCAGCAAAATGGTTGGCAATCCCCATGGGACATCACATCACGCCGTTCAATCTGTGCTCCGCTCTGATGGGTGTGGCAGATGGTATTTTTAGCTCCAGATATTCAATGGAAGCAGACCCTTCTCCAGGGGCTTTAAATTGAGACGAACAGACAAGCCAACACCACAGAAAAATAGCATGACACAGCAGTAGCACTGCCACACCAAGGGTGCTGTCAGCCACCATCGATCCTCCAACTGCCCAGCAGGCATCACAGTTAACACAAGGCCTCTCTGACTGGCCCCTCTTGTACCAAGCAAGCAAAGAAAGTCAGCAACACAGTGACAGCAGCAACAGCACTTCGAGTGCAATGCAGCACGACTGCTGCAACATTAAACGGAGATGGACCATTTGTCAGCGTGTTTTCCTACAGCAAGTCAGTCCCCCATGTGGAGCTCTATCTGAAGTGAGGCGAGATGATGTTCTTAAGACTCATCCACTGGCCTCACAGGAAACGGTGACTCACACATCGATTAAGGTTAACTGCGGTGCCATCAAGCCCAGATGAAGGGTTGGTTTTTGTTCACGTATGAAAGCAGCAGTTTGCAGCTGAACTGCGTGTTTGAATGATTCATGTCGCCGGACAAAGCATGAACATAAAAGCTATCTTATTTGCCTTTCAGGTTGAGAGATTAAAAATGAGGCCTGTGATGACAAACCCAGGGTTGTGCCCAACTCCTCAAGGTTTTTTCTGCATGCACAATGAAACACCTGAGGTTTCCACCAATATAGCAGGCATAGCACCATTAACAAGCTTAATCCCTTAAAATCAACATATGGGCTGTAACAGAGGGGGCAATGTGCTTATTTTAACATGCTGAGGATTGAGGGCAAAAACAATCTCTGGTGTTTGGAGTTGTGTTAGAGACATTTGATGTGATTCAAATAATGATGAGACTAATGGAGGAGAACAGTGGGCGCTACCTTGTGGACCGGGACCTCTTCTGGGGTCGTCAGATAAATCAGAGGTGAAAAGATGAACAGGAACATGAGAAACAGGAAAAACAAAGCTAGTTACTAAGTTAAGATCATTTTTTTAATAATATACCCCAAGGGTGGCAAGCCAAAAATGGGAAATATTATATGTGTCTTTTACAACAACTCTAATGCAACTAAGGAAACTACCATAAAAGGGAATTTCTAACTTTGGAAATTCTTTTGTCGCAGAACAATACTGTTGGTGAATTCCACTGCCTATTGTCACATTTTTGTGACGTTACAAGATGAAATGCATGTCCTTCCTGGAGACATACAATCTGAGTGTCTATGAACCACACAAGAGTTATGTCCGGAGCAGGACAGGAAACAAGGCCCTTTGTCTTCCTCATGGACTTTCCTGAGTGTGCCAAAGTGTGTCTCTGCTGCAATATGTCTCCATGCACTTCCTGTCTCAGTTCATGAGCTGCAAACACACTCACTGCAGCGAAAGTACACCTTGGAGTTCAGGGAGTTCCTCGCTCTGTACGTGCACATTCCTAATTTTACCTCTTGACGCAGCCTCTTGTCTGGTGACAATGGCAGGAACGAAAAGCTGTGGGGGAGGATGTTTTTTGGAGAAGGGGAGCATATTGTACCTCATTTCCTTGCACAGCGCAGCTGAGACAACTGAGAGCCAGCTGGTACGAGCAAATGAGAAGAGCAACATCCGCACACAACGTCCAAGGTCCGAAGATTTCCCGCTGGCCTGTAACCACGTGTCTAGAGCTGGAGAGAGAGCTGGTGTATTGTTCTCCACCCCCCCCCCCGCTCCCCCCCCTGCCATTACTGAGACGGATTAACACCAAGAGCTGCTAGTCTAGTCCTGAAAGTGTATGTGACTCGCTGTAAGCAGACATACAATTAGACAAGACAAGACAATTAGGCCCTCATGGTGTGACTCAGGCTGCCAGACAAATGATAAAGCACTCTGCAAAAACATGACGAGGGCAACTGGCCGGAAACTGGAGAATTTATTTATGGATGAGCAGCCCAGCTGCTCAATTCTTGAAAAAGACTTAAGGCAAATAAGCCAATTACATCAAGGCATGTGGTGCGACACACACAAGCAAACTGCAGTTTGTGTTTGGCACAGCCCTGATGGTAGAGTTCTTCTTTAGGCAACCCCATCTGAGAGCAACAAGTAGAGACAAAACACTATTTTGTTCAGTGATGAAAGTGAAAAACTTGATGGAACTCTGTACCACAGCTGAATGCCACAGGGGACTCTCCGGGACTGATGTTAACCTGGATATGACGGAGGTTATGACTGCATGGGGTGGGGCTGGGTGATACAACAATATACTGTATATTGTAGGACAAGAGAAAATGTCAATTGGTAAATAATTTCCTCCACTGTTTATATTGCTACTCTTGCAAGGGGGTTGCGACCTGACTTATTGCAGCTTTTCATATCTTTGCATATCATTCAGCTCCCACTTTACCATCACTACACATGCACAATCTCAAATAACAACAAACTAACATGGAGGAGCGAGACAGACAACAAGACACAGTTCAAGCTGAACAAAGATGAAGCTGTACCTACAAGAGGGGGTACTTCTGTCGTCTGGCCATACTTTGGCTATAAATAGTCGGACAGTGTTCAGAAACTCGCACTGGCGACTGGTTCCCTCGACAGACTCTAACATGTTAAAACTCTTCACTCACCTACAGAGGAACCATGGAAGACAGTGCAGGCAGAGCCAAAACATGCAAGCTACATGGAAGGAAGTGATGACACAAAAATAAAGCTTAAACAAGTTTGAAAGAGTAAACATATGCATTTCTCAATATGTAGAATTCCAATACTTTGCACAAAATGTCAAGATTTAGAGCTAAAATTGACAAAGCTACTAAACACCCAAACACATTCTTTTTTTCAGCTGAAAACAGTGGTTCGGGGGTTTGGTTACTCTTTGATTCTCAGGATTATCAAAAAAAGTTGACATTAGGTACGTGGTTATTTTGTATACAAATTTTTTCAATGAATTTACAGAAAACATACTACATTGTGATGTCTATCAAGATAATTATCCATATCATGATATGGATAACACTTTGCCCAGCCTTAGCATGGGGAACGGAAAGGGTTAAGATTTTAAAATGGGATCTTGCTGAAGCTAGTCCAGTGGGAGGTAATAAGTGTCACTGAGTTGTGACACAAGATTTGGGTTTCTTAGAGCAGACAGCACCCAGAATTGTTATCAGAAAAGCAGCACAACTAATATTGTGAAAAAATGTATCTACACTGTCAATCACTTGTGCTCACTTTATCTTGTCTTCAAATGTAAGAGCAGGAATACAGGTGAAGATTAAAGTTTGAACAACATCTATAATAGATATAGTGACCTTGACCTTTGACCTACAACCTCCAAAATCCAATAAATTCATCCTTGAGTCACAGTGGACATTGCAAAGTTTGAAGAATTTCCCGCAAATATTTCTTGAGTGCGTTCATGAGAATATCCTGGACAATGGACGGACGGACAACCCAAGAACATAATGCCTGCCCTGGCTGTCACCAGCGCAAAAGCATAAAAATGTTTGAAGAATTTTGTTAATTATTGGCTACAGCTGAAAAAAAAAAAATCTCTCATAATATCAGATTATTTCACTGCAACTGTATAAGACATAATTATCAAAACAAAAAAGGCTTGAAATGTTCAACTTTGTGTGTAATGAATATAGAACATATGAAAGTTAAACTTTTTTGACTAAATTACAAAAAAAAAAAATGTATATATATTCTACTTTTTTGAGATGCACTATTAAGACTGACTGTGGATAAAACGCATGTGCACAGCTATGCTTTGAATTAAGTGCTGCCAGAAATGCTACATGGCCACTGGAGCTGCAAATAACAACCATTTTAAGTTTTGATTAATCTGACAATTACTTCTACGATTAATTGAGTAATCATTTACTCAACAAATTCAAAAAATGGCTAAAAATGCTCACCACATTTTTCAGAGTCCCAACTGATATCTTCATATTGCTAAAAATATCTAAGCTACTTTTCATTCTTTTTCATTTTGAAAACAAGTTTCAAAGGTACTGATTAATCCCTGTTGTTAATAAATAAAACTTTAATAAAAAAACTGCCATTCAAATAAAATCCCTGTAGTAAATAATTGGTTACTGCCTTTACAGTTTTGAGCCAAACAAGACAATTACTGTACATCAGTCCTCCTCCGACCCTGAGGAAACCTCTCTTTCATAACTCTAACACACTCAAGCCATAATACAATTCATGTGTTTATATTGAGTGATGATGATGATGATGATGGCTCATTATATAGAGCTTTGGTATTGCATTGAGCATATCTTACATAAGAGCATCAGGGTGTTAATTGCATCTCTAAAGAATACAGGGCTACTCCTAACCGAATGTTCTTCCTTCAGGTGCAGCATAGCCTTAATATTTGATAAAAAATGGCATTCGCATAAGACACACGGATTAATAGAGAAGGTTCAGCATCAATCAGATGCCTCTCGCAGATGCCTTTCAGGGAAATAATGAACCAATCAGTGCAACCACTCAGCACACTAATTATCACCGCTAGCCTGGGGTGCCCTCCGGCAGCATCTCATGGTACTTGTGGGTGTGCATGTGTTGGTCGCTTTCCAGCAGAAAAATGCCTCAGCATAGGATGTTCAATTACCAGAGGAGGGAGAGCTTTGGTTGGCCACTGCTATCACTCATGAATGAATTAATGAAGTGGTAAACAGTAGGGCCAGACTCAGCATGGTTTAGATGAGGTCGGTAACGCCGCTTGTGGTCACACGCACAGTCAGCATTGGTTGATATAATGGATGAAGTGGTGGTGAGACACTACAGCAGGCCAGATATGGAGTCTATGATTAAGTGATAAACCACAGATGACACACACCCTCCTGTTCTTAGACCCAACATGTAACATAATGAACGGCATGAGGGAATTTCATCAGAAGTTCCACTGAGTTATCAGAAATCTTGGTCTCCACCCATCAGAAGGACAAACAAACACAGACAAGTGACAAATTAAAGAAAAGTGTTTTTCCAGTAGGAGACACAAGGAGTGCTTTAATGCTCTCTATACTGGAGGTATGAATACCATTCTACTAAGAGATATGTTCTAACTCTGTGTTTTATTGATGGTCTTGTGTGGAGAGACTATAAAAGGCCGTAACCTGTGAGTCACTTCAATTTAATAACTCTAAAAGCTTTAGTCCCTCAAGCGTTGCATGAATCATCAGCATCGTTGTTAAAAAGGAACAGTAATGTCTTTTAAAAATGTCTGATTTTCATCACATAGTTAGTTTTTAAGTTCAGATGTTTTATCTGTTGTATTTGTTTAAGGTTTTGTTTTATCTTCTAGGTTATTGGACTCTCACCTAATATCAACTGAATTATTGCTAATGTAAAGAACTTTCGCATTTCTTCCAAGTAGGTTATGTACGGATGCAAGAATCTTAGTTTGAAGGGATTGTGAGCCATTGGCAGAGGACGGACAGCGAATATATTGGTAGAAGGATGCTCAAGATGGAGCTACCAGGAAGGAGGCAAAGAAGAAGACCAAAGAGGAGATTCATGGATGTGGTGAGAGAGGATATGAGGATTGTTGGTGTGAGAGAAGAAGATGCAGAGGACAGAGAGAGATGCAGGAGGATGATTCGCTGTGGTGACTCCTAGAAATACCCAGGTAAAGCCGAAAGAGGAAGCGGGCGAGTGAGCCATTGGCAGTGGTATGTACTCTACTGCACACCTCTGCCCCCTGCATGCAGCCGGAGCGAGCCAGAGCTTACCTGCTCTGTCACCTCATGACTTTTAAACTAGTTTACCATGGACTGCACAGTGCCAAGTTCTAACATTGGAGTAATTCCGCCAAACAAGTACGAACCAGACATTCCTGGGAAGAAGAGGAGGAGCTACTTGTACAAATTAGCCAACAAGGTATTGCGTCTGAAAGTTCTGTTTGTACAACATAAAGCCCCATTGCGGCAAGTCTCCAGGATGGTTTCGTTAGGTTTTCTACACAGAGATCTAGGCTGTCAGATTACCTTTATACTGTCATTGGTGGGTTGCAGAACCAAAGCAGAAATCTTCAGCTATGATGATGACTGTTTATTTTGGTCACGCTTTGTGTACATAAAAACCACATTATGACATGTTAACAAGGTCAATGATGAAAACAAGAATTTCATTGGAGGTGGTCTTTAAGAACTGCATGTGTTCTATTTCGCCACTCATTTACTGAGGGATTCGTTGGAACTAATTTGCGCCTTACACACTTTCTTGATTGAATGGATATAACTGTAAACATAAACTTTAAGAACATGCACCCCGGTAACCAGCCATCTGGCTTCCAATGCTCAGGCACCATTGCTGACATAATTTACCAATTAAATCAATTTGAAATGAAAAATGGCAGAGAACTATTCTGATCCCTGTTATGTTATGTCCACCATTTTGTCGGATCTAGGACCAGGCAATTATTAATGTGTTAACATATTTAACACATTCAGCATCATTTTTTTGGACTTCTGTTTATTGTTACTGTGTTGTATCTTCCTGTCTCAAGAGACAATGTAATTATTCTGACAGTCTATATATTTTTGAAGCTGTAGCCTACTATGCTAGGCCAACTATTCTATGCAGTGCATTTGATTGATGATATATTATTACGTCACTTAGTTGTTATTGTCAATGGTTTGGGAGCTAAATACTTCAGTCAACAGAATATTAAACAAGAAATTATTTTAATTGAGAAATTGCTAGGCAAAAGTGTTAAAATGCATTGGTTCAAGCGCTAAGAAATGGTGTAATCTTTCATTATTTTATTATTATTATTTGACCTAATGTTTTCCCACAAACCTTTATAGAAAGTGTGATCCTGCAAAGCTGTGTACCTACTGTATGATATATACGTTTTAATGGAAGAGGACTGTGGAAAAAAAAAAGATCATAAATTCTATTGCGTGATGTCTTCAAATTCCTTGTTTTGCGTGACTAGTCTAAAAGCTAAATACTAATTTAAACAACAGGCAAAAGCAGCAAATACCCCATTTTAGGAGATGGACCCAGCAAACATTTGGTTATTTGTCTTTATTTGTTGTTAGAAATAAGTGATTAAATGGTGGATGTCTTCTGTCAGTTGATGACTAATCTTTTCAACAGTTGATGAAATTGCTGTTCACCCAACTTGCTTACTGCTACCCATTTTTTTGCATCTATCTTTGGGCCAGAGAGAAAAGTTTCCTCCCTGCATTGCGGGATTAAAAAAAATCTTCCAGACCTAAATTTAAACTGTCACGGAGCTGTGGAAGACAAATTAAATGTCAGTGACATTCCAGTGGCCTGTTTACGGCTATCGCAGTTAAATGTCAAATGCTTGGCCATGTGGGGAGACTGGCTGGCTGGGACAGAATTTGCAGGTGTCTCTCACTCCATCACTCTGCTGCCTCTCTAGCCTGTGTGATGCTGGGGATGGACAATAGATCTGGATGAGCAGATGGGTCTATTATTAGCAGAGGAGAGAGGAATGGAGTGAGTGTCCAGGGGAAAGCGGCCAAACCTCAGTGACAATACCTGCAAAAGGTGACTTCTGAACCCCAGACAACAAAACAGCGGCTGCATCACAGTTTAAAGGTCTATTCCTGTGGTTTTGGAAGTTGTAACTTATTAACGCAACAAATCACTTTTGTCAGACTTTGTGTAATTATGAGTTAATTTGTTGGATGACACTGAGGACTAATTCCTCAACCTCATGACTCGACGCTTTTCGCTTGTGTCATCTCCTCAGCTACTGCGGTAGCTTCAGCAGCGGTTTCATTTGGCTCGCGCTGCCTGTCGTTCACAGCAGTGCCGCTCTCAGCATATATGGGATAATCTTGGTGTGAACGTGGATTTTGTGGTTCAGAGCATCAGGGTCAGAACTTGAGAAAGGAACCATATGACAGTGTAACTGTGGGGATGGTGAAGTTAGCGGCAAAAGGCAGCAGAAGGACAATCTAAAGTGCCTAATTGAGACGTCTGCCTGCTGGCCCAGTGGATTTTATTGTTTTTATGTTGCTCCTCTCTCTGATGCCAATGCTGCACTCTGCATTGTGCTCCAGCATCAGTGTCCCTCTCTATGCAATAATGCCACCGTCTCCATGGCGATGTAGCTGCCGCAAACCACCATCCCTGCCACGGCTACCACGTCCAGGCACAAACAAACAGACACCAGGGGAAATCCTGCTGTGTCATCTTGTTTTCTTTTATAAGTCGCTCTGCGTATCGAAATTAATTACAGGGCACTGCTCCATCTTATTCAGTATTAATCCTGTCTCAAATTACTGGACGGCTTTCCAGCCCCCTCTGAGACCATGAATCTTTTAGAATGGGAGCAAAATCTGTCCAAACTGCTCTATAATTGGGGGTGACAAGTGCTGATTGTTTCATGACTGAGGAGTTTTCCCAGAGGTGATTAGAAGGAAATATCGACTCCCTTGAAGCTGTTCAAGGAAGACATCAGACATATATTTTTAGCATGCATGCTAGCTGTCACGTATCCCCAAAATATTTGCTTTTACCTCATGTGACCTCGTTTGGTTTTTTTTTTTAACTTGAGCGCTCCAGATTTCCTTTCCTGGCAATCACAAAGCTTCAAACAACTTGAAAAGTGTTGTGCAAGGCACAACATCAAACGCATGCTTTGGCCAGGTGATTAGACATGCTTTGAGTTGCAGGCAATAGTGAACAAGCCTTTAGAACAAGATGGGAGACTGTTCCTCTTTGTCACCTCAAAAACCTCCATGATAATCAGCTACTTCCATGCAACTGCTACCACGGGGGGAGGGGGGGTCTACTCAGCCATCAGCATATGGTGGCACTTTAATCTGCAGCCTCTATCAGAGGAATCGGACTACTATGATTGCATTCTCACAGCTCAGAGGCCAAATAAAAACATATTTAAAAAACACTTTTTGGGTTTTTGGTGCTCTGAACTAAAAGCATCCGGATTAAAGAAGTTGCCAAGGAAACTGGACACTAGAGGGTCTGTCTTTCTTTCTCTCTCTCGCTCTGTTTTTTTTTAAAAACCTGACAGAATAGCACCTTTCTGGGTGAGAGGGTGCTGATTTGCTTTCTCGCTCACCAGGGTCACAACCTGCCTTCCATTAGAGGCTCTGAGTAATCCTTATAGGTGAGTGCAGTAATCAGCAGGCTGACACCTGGCCTAGCATTGTCTTCCTCTGTCACATGTCCCCTACCCCTGGGGTCGACCCAGGCTGGGTGTGCACCCCCCCCAAACTTCTTCTCCTCCCTCCAGGCCTCCCCATAATCCTATTAGATCCAGTCATCTGCACTGAATTAAAAAAAATGTGACGAGTGATCCTGAAAAACAAGGCCTCATGTGTCCTTGAAGAGTCTCTGTGTTTCACTTTTCTTTTCACACAGGGGTGGTACTCTCATCTCACGCCAGAGACATCAGAAGGCTCCAGCCCCCCCCGCGACCCCTAACGGGATAAGCGGTAGAAAATGAATGAATGAATGTACCTTTCTTAAAAACATGTTTGAATTTGGTCCATGTGACCGGACAGTGGGATTAAAGGGGCTCTCCAATCTTAATAATGTATGAAAATTAAATAGCTGATGTGTAACTAAATGTTGAGCTTTCATGTAAAAACATTTTTTTCATAAAAAATTGCTCATTTAAATCTGACTTAAATTAACATAGGCAACAGTTGGTGCTTCCTTCCAGTGTACAAAAATGAAACCAAAATATCCAGAATACGAGAGCTACCATTTTGTGCTAGTGAAGTCATTTAGACCAGTAGTGAATGGGCAGTGAAGCTGTAGTATCGAATTCCTCCTCAATCACAAGTAGAGCTCACAGTTTTCAGTCGTGATGTTTCATCCTCTTTTTATAGGCATTGAACAACTAATTCAAACAAAACTGTTTTGAAAAATTAACAATTGGACAAACATCAACGTGATAAGAAATTACATATGTACAATGAAAAGTTAAAAAAAAAAAAAGGTAAATGTTCTGTATTTATACAGCACTTTTCTACTCATTGTTGACTACTCAAAGTGCTTTTTCACTACAGGTTTTGAATTGAACCATTCAAACAGATATTCATACACTTGTGGCAGTGACTACTACAATGATGGCGCATCATCAGGAGCAATTTTGGGTTCAGTGTCTCGGTCAAGGACACTTCGACATGTTAACTGCAGGGTCTGGGATCGAACCAGGAACCTTCGATCACTGAACGGCAGCAGCCGCCCCACAGTCGCAGCTGCCCCTCAAATAGTTGAGGAGTACTTTGAGATTTTTCTTTGGGTCAATAGCTGAGGAAGAGGGGTTTATGACCTATACTGCAGACAAGCACCATGTTCCAATCAACATGTTTTGACTTTTGGAGAGCTCTGGTGTCGTCCACCTCTACAGTACATACAGTAAATGCTTCGTCATGTTCACATCTTAGTGAAGTAGTTAACATGCCAGCAGGGTGATTAGCGATGAAAATTAAGAGAATTGGAATGTCATTAGTTGATCACAAGCAAAACAACTTGATGGTGGTGATAGCAATTTTTTGTAAATTATCTAACAGCAGTTGAGATTTTTCACAGAAAAATACAAAATGAAAAATAATGGTGGCACTCCAGAAACAAGATCATTGGTAGTGAACATCAGGGATCTGTGAATAATCACAGCAAAGCTTAGTCGATCCACCTAATACTTCCAGAATTACTGTTTTGCCTAAACTTGAATCGAGTGTCTCACTTCAACTCAACATCATCTTTCTGCTTCTCTAAGCTAAAAGCACACTTGCTCACTTTCCCTCATCAAATCTCAAACATCGCCGTATGTAACACACTCCCAGTGGCTACTTCCCCATTTTGACCCTCCTGGCACAGAGGGTGACCATCAGTGGGTGGAGGTGCAGATCAGAGTGGCATGGTTGCAGCTGAGGAATGTGAGGAATTCCCCTTGTAAACACCTCATGCTCGGATGGTCTCCGCACTCTTATCTCCCTGTGCCTATCGCCCCCCTTTAATCATCATAACGGTTAGTTATTCATTAGCAGTGGCCTCGCTAGTTCACCTATCTGTTCTTCCTGTGGCCCCTGCTGGGTCAGTGCATGTGGGGTTGCTTCTACTGAAGGCTTTTGTTACCTGAGGCACCACATGGTATATTATTCACACTGATACCCCCCCCAATGGGCAAACAGATCCTGCTCTGATACTACTGTACACAGCACAATGGCTTTCAAATGTCAACAACTCGAAAGAGGGAGTCTTTCTTCTTTCTGCGCGACCTGTCCGGCCTCCCTCTGGTCCTGTTGGAAACTCTTTAACTGATAGGATCATAAGTGGCTGATGGGTGCTAGTGGTAGGTATTTATTCTATTCTTGGTTGAATAAAGCAGCTTTCACTTGCTTTTCAGTGGCAGCTCCCCCTGTGGTTCCTGTACATGAGCCCCCTTGCAGCTTAAATAAAAGTAATTTCGAAAGCAGCCGAGCGCCTTAGCTAAACCGCTTGTTATTTGGAAAATATGGGGAAAAAAATGGCAGAGGCACATGCTGGCTTTTTCCTCCCTTAGCTTAAGTGAAATCCTGTTTTGGCCACTTGCTGCTTTAGGCTCGATGGAGGTGCGAAGTCCATCCAGAGAGCGTACTGTGTAGCACGAGGGCCCCACGAGGGCTGCATTCCATCTCAAAGAGTACCACTCTCTACTGGTCATGAGGGATGCTTACTTACAATGATCAAACCTGCTCACAATGCCACAGTCACATTCCCCGACAGTTTCCCATCAGCTCAGTGATTCTGCTGCGAGAGTCAGAGACCAGATTTTCCCCATTTCCTGATTTGATTGTTTAAGGGAGGTGTGTTGCTCTGGACAGGAGAGCTGATACTTTCCGGGTGTTTTCAGTAATCATGCAGACTTTTCCTGACCCATCTGATAAGGGAGCAGCTGTGGCGATTGTTCTGCTGCTGTGTTCTAACAATCCCCCGAACGTTGACAGTAGATATCATAAACAATAAAAAGGTGTTGAAATGACTGACACACACTTTCACGTCCATCACACAGAACATCAGGCAGGATTGGTAGGATTTGTCTGCAATAACCCAAAGGTCCAAGCCTTTAAATTAATATATAACTGTCCCGAATTTCATTCTCCATGATTTGAGTGTACAATTGGTGTTTTTGGCAGCTAATCCTGGACTAAATCAGAGGTTCGTATTATCGAATCGCTTGTTTTTTTCATTTCAATCTTTGGTGTTTCATTTATGCTAACAGTGGGCTTGTGATCAACCCTCAATACATGTGCAATTGATTTAAATGAAATTTTACACAAACTAGGGATGCACAAATAGAACCGTTCAGTATGGGCTCATACTGGCTTTATCGGCAATACCGGTGGCCCATAATGTATCACATTAATTTAGGCACAGGCTACATCTGCTATCCCACACCTGACTTTGTCATCAGAGCCTCTCTGATGATAATCACATTTTTGACTTTGTTAACATGCTCATGGGGTATTTTTATATACTACTACACATTTCATTTTTTATTTACTCAACTTTTTTAATTCGTTATTTATCTGTATTGGTAGCAGTCAAATTATTATTTTAAACATCCTTGTCAGCCCAGAATTTTATGCTGTCCATAGGATGAACCCTAATCAATCCAGCACTTTCACATTTTCACGTTTTCTGTTTTAAAATGCCTTTAAAAAAATGGTAGTTTTTAGATGAATTGGGATGATATTTTATAAAAAAAATACTCATGTTGCCCACAGACTGAATTCTCGCTACTTTATCACTTAAAATCCCCGTCATCAGAAGTAACAACATTTTAAGCAGCCTTAGATTTACTTTATAGTGCTTTAGCAAACATCAGCTCTGTAACACACCAGACCAAAGGATGATGCAGATAAACAGAATGAATTGCAAATAATTTTGCAATTTATGAACAAATTATACACATTCCAAAAACACAATTGTGCCCCAAATATCAAAAAACATCCCCTGATGGTATCCTGGAGCTCTTTTTATGTAATGGCAAGAGAGAAAAAAAATGTAATGGATACATGCAATTTTGGCATAGTTTTAAAAAGTGAGAAGTTTCAACAAAGATGATTGATGGCTTATACACACACCATCATCCTACTGGGACTCTAATACTATTTTTCTCTATACATTATCTTTTATGTCACCAACAAGGAGGCACTGAAACATACCGACAAATACGGTCTTACAAAACAATTGTTTTAAACAGTATCTTTGCAGTTATTTAGTCAAAAACGAACGGATGTTTCACTGTAAGTATCTACTCTATGTTATCAGACCCCTGCGATAACATTCTGAGCATTATTAGTATCAATTTCCATCAGTTGGACTTTCCCAATGCCGTTGCATTGTATACAGCCTTGTCAAGCTAAACAGTCCTAGCGACAGAACTCCACACAAGTCTTTTTTTTTTCTTATATGTATTTTGTAAACTTTTAGATCCTGAAAGACAATGAAATTGGGCTTAGGTTGAAAAATGTGTTTTTTAAAGAGGAATATATGGCACAAATCTTCTTTACTGTAAACATCGAGTGAAATTTAAAGATGTTCAAAGTCTCAGCCCTGCTTGATGTCACTCTACATGTATGGCTGGTCTCCGGCCATTTTCACCAAAGAATAAATGTACTCATCTGCTTTTATCTTCCCTAATACCAATTCATGGTATCACAGCATGTTGCAGCTGGCAGCTTGCACGGAGGAAGCTGCCAGCTACAGATGTCAGTACCCTTGCTGACCCCTCTCCCTCCCCCAACCCCAGCACCCACATGGCACTGGAGGATTGTCCTGTAGAACAAAGGAATGGGGGTTTCTGCGGAGAACAGGCAACCGAACATTCCTGTCACAATGGAGAGAGTGGCCGGCAGGTTCAATTATAACACACTTTAAACTGTGTCCTACATGAGCCCACTGTGCTGGAAAACAAAGCTGCAGCTTAACATTTGAATGGGGGCGTTTGGTGTTGCCGGTGTGTTCATGAGAGTCTTGCGTTTTAAGAGAGTTTCTCCTATTCTCTGCTTTGTTGCTGACATGTTGCTCAATAAACAAACATCTAAAGGGCACTTGGGGCTGAGACATTTAAGTTCCAAGATTGATTGCTTTCTCTGTCCTTAAAAAAACTTTTTATTTTTGGAAACAAACTCGCCTACCTCTGCTAATAATAAATAAACCAGGATTACACCCTTCACTACAAGGTATGATTACCACTAATCTCTCCAAGAACAGAGTGTCACCTAATTTTCTTAATTGGCTGAGAATCTTCTCTGTTTCATTTTTGTACTGGCACAAAACATGAGCAGAGAAGCCCTTTAAACTCAGCAGCAGTTCAACTTCTGATAGCCTTGATCCAAACACCTGTCCATGACATGACAGGATGCTCTGAAGCAACATATTGTCATGTGTTGCAGTGTCGGATGCAGCACAGTGATTTGATGCCGGACTGTGACAGCCACTGCCTGGAAACCAACCAGGATTTCTCAACATGATCAAATATGAGGAGCCTTCTGATGAGAAGTAGGGGGTGATGTACTCACCTATACACAAGGTGTGCCGTAACGTCGGGTACTTGGCGTATCCGAGAGCAAGGAAAGCCCAAAGCCAGCGTGTCACACTTCACAGTATCCGGGCACACATGTTGCCAGTCCCCGCAGAGAAACGTCACAACCATGAGCCGCAACGGGAAGCCGGCGGACTGCGGGCGCAGACCGCGGGTCGCCACACGGCGCGTCCGGACGCTGAATGAGATGTTGAGGGCGCCTCCCCTTCGTCGGTCCCCCAGGACTCCGCGCCCACCGACCCTGGCTCAGCCTTCACGCGGCAGATATCGGGACGCGACGCGAACTCCCCGCCTCCAGGTAGCGAGATCCGCGCGATGAAGCTGCGATGCGCGATCGCTCCTCTTTTTTCTTCTTGCGTGATGCACAGGACTTCGGTGCCACCCACTAAAGATCGTGGCGAGTGTACGACCGGGGAATTTTAATGAGGACTGCTGCAGAGTTTCCTCCCTGTTCAGGGAGTCGTCGTGCCCCCCCCTCCTCCTCCTCCTCCTCCTCTGTGGTGACACGTATCGTCCCGGCATGAAGGCTTAAGTCGGTGCAGAGGACGGGACGCTGCCATAATACTCTTAATGCCAATCAGCAAGGTGGGAGAAAAGCCCACCCCTGCAACACACCTGTTGTCTGCAAACTGTCCTCACCTCTTCTTTCATCCCTACACACATATCAAAGAAACAAAGCCAGTTCGCACCGATTAAACAAATAAATACATGTTTTATTTGCCGACGAGAAAAAAAAAAATCAAGAAATAATTTGTGTTCCTATATCTCATGCTGAGAACACTAATTAAGACTTTGGATAAACATAGCTGAGGAAAACTGGAATGATAGTTCTTCATAGCGGGAGCTCTAATTTGAGATGGGATTGTTGGAAGAAGTTAAAATGCTGGCCACACATAAATTCATAACAAAATATAAAACTATATTGTTATTAAACATTCGTAATATTATTAATCCAATGATCAAATCAGTGGTTCCCAACCAGTGAGCCATAAAAGTAAAAAATGAAAGGAGTTTATTTTTCATGTATACTTCTGTGTGTGTTTTGGATTCTCCTTCTCTAAAGCTCAATAACAGGTTGCATTTTCCTTTCGAGCTAACCTCTGCCTTGATTTGTTGGAGGTCCCCGCAGCCTGTGTGATGCTCCTCTAATCCCACACCTCTCCAACAGCAGCTCAAGCCTCTCATCTGGTCCCCGGCACGAGGTTAAACCACTTGTCTGTCCATATGGAAGAGAATGGACAATCCAACCACAGTCGACAACCGGGTATGAAACAGCACATTGCTCCACTGAAGGCCTAATAAAAAAAAAAAAAAAAAAAAAGGTGTTTTCTGCAGGAGATCCAACAGCTGAAACAAGCGGTGGCATAGTCACATGGGTGGGGAATAGTCCCCTCAAGTGGTTCAGCTTTGAGAGTTTGGTCATTGTAAGCACTGGATGCCTGTCCCCACTGTGATTCCGTGTAAACAAAAGTAGTCACAATAGCTGCTAAATGCAGACAGGTTTTATTTCAAAAGACAAAAAAAACCCCAAAACATTTATAGAATGAAAGTTTTGTCAAACAAATATTTAATAATGTCGCCGCTAGTTTAAAAAAATAGTAATTATAGTTTTTAAATAAATAAATGAGCAGATTGGAAACACACTAGTAATACAGACCATTTATAAAGTGAAGCTACACTGCCTCCCATAGGCCAGATGATCTAACTGCATCCAATTACAAAACGTGACTCAACAGTTTTGACAGACTTTAATTATGCTATTCATTAGAAGTCTCAGGCTGCAAAGCTCTCGAGTCAGGAAGCCAAAATGACATGACAAACATGACATTTATTTCATTTTCAATTAATAAAACAAATCTTATTTACAATCATTTTCACAGACAGAATTTTAATGGCTGTATTTAGCGTTGTATTTTAGTTCAGACGTGTCTTTTTCAGTTTGGAGTTGTCTGTTGCTGCTTTGCGCTTTCGTGACGGAGTGCCTGGGGCTTCTTCAGATGGAACTTCTGTCAGGTAGTACAGCTCGATGGGTGGGGTTGGCTCCTGAATGACAAAAGGACACCTCCAATATTTTATTCCATCAAGTCTAACTTCATTCTGACTTAATACTGAATAATTTATTTTATATCTTGTGACTGAATTGAGGAAACATTCTGTTAATCATTAAAATATAATTATTATGATTTGACTTGTTAATCAATCCAGTAATGACCCAAAGAGCTCCACCGACCTGCATCAGGTAGTCTGCAATGTACTCTGGCTTCAAGCATGTGACTCCTTGGGAGGTAGCTTCTGAAACATCAACTCTGAAGTCTCCGGGCTTCAGCCGATTGAAGTCTGCGAACAGGTGAGTGGCCTCCTTGTACACGGATGGGGATGGACTTGGCAGCACCTGGAGACAAAAATCACAGTTAACTAAGAGGTGTGTTCACAGAAAGAAACGTACCTAATATTAAGCAGAGACATGGATGTTTCAGCATCAAAATGCTGACTTTTTGCTTGGCTATCATTTCACATCTTGTGCCAGCATTTTGCTCTAGCATAACTGGTCTCTCTGTTCAAAATTTCAAGTTCCTATTAAAAGTTGTTAAGAGGTCTGCCCATAATGCTTTATAGTGGAGGTGGGCCACCTCATTGTGTTCAATATACTGCTCACATCATATCTTTCACATTTAACAACTCTGATGCTAGGCACCGAAGAGCATTAAGGCCACGTTTAATATTTGACTGAATTAGAAATTAGGAGAAATTTTTTTCTTTGACAAACAACTCTCTTTTTGACTGATTTAAACAGTGCATCAGAAATCAGTACAGGACAAATAATGCTGGATTTAACAGAAGTAAACATGCAGGAACCTTTGCTCCACCAGACTGCAGTAACCTCTTAAAGCCTGATTCTCTATTCTGGTCGATATTCAGCATGACTGTCCATCCACTGAATGCTCCCTGAAAAACAGGAAAAAAGAACAGTTCAATGTTCAAGTAGAAAGAAACAAACATCATCGGGACTGTTTTTTACTGATGTGCATATGTCTGGTAAGTACCCTCTCCTCGGGTTGTTGCTGCAAGGTTTTTCTCCAGCGCATTGCAGCTAATGCCAGTCTCCTCTGCTGGGAGGTTATGGAAGGCAACGCATCTAGAATAGAGCTACTGCCCCACTCATACTCTTCCTCCTAGAATACAAACACACATAAATTGAGATTATTTGTCATAAAAAAAATGATGGTGATAGTTTGATGAGGATGAGATTTTGTGACATTAGCTAATTCAAACCTTTAAAACCCGTTGATTAAGCTAAACTTTTAAACTAAAAACTAAAAACCAGGTTTTCATCCTTTTGATACCTTAGTAAATACACTTTAAACCTAACCTTGAGGTTACTTCCCAATTAGAGCTGCAACGATTAATTGTTTAATCTCCCGAGGTATAATTAATTAACAAATATTTCGATAAGCCTTGTATCAAGCAAAATTATTAAACAGTTCTTGATTCCAGCTTTTCTTGTGTCAGGATTTGCTGCTTTCTTTGTTATTTCAGACAGCAAAAGGTGTTTGGATTTTAAGTTAAAGAACAATTTAAAGATCTCATCTTGGGCTTCGAAAATTGTGATGAGCATTTTTTTTTTTTTTTTACTATTTTTTGACAATTTAAAGATCAAATGATTAAATGTGAAAATAATCGGTAGATTATTCCATTATTAAAATAAATGTTTGTTTCAGCTCTATTCAAAGTCATTTATTTTCTATTCTGAACAACAGATCTTTATTTTTTTAACCACGTTTTAGAAAATTAAACCTACATCTTTGCAACCATTTTATGCTAACACCAATTTCAAAATAAAAGCACAGAAACAGTACTGTTAAACGCACATAGCTAATCAAAGTGGTCAGAATAAGGGAGAGGAATTAATTAACATTCTACACAGGAGACCAACTTCTATATTACATAAAAATACAATGACAATACTGTAATTGCAGGGTGAGTAAAACGAATATATCTTGAGATCCAGACCTGTATGAAGCGACCCATGGAACGGCAGGCCTCCAGGTAGGAGCGGTGCAGGATCCATTTGCCGGCTGCCATTGCGGCCAGATACTTCTCATTGCGCAGAGGAGTCCCGACAATGATGTGGGAGCAGCTGGAGTCGAAAGACTGCTTGTCTAGAACTACACCGCCTGGAGACAGCGGCGTAAAGGAGAAAAAAAGAAAAAGAAGATATGCTTTTCCTACTCTAGAGTTACGCTTACACATTAAACATCTCTTGAAATAAGTTAACCTCATGTAAGGAACTTGTGCCTTTATTTTTAATGATTCTCTTACATATACCACAGAAGGTTCTTTATTTGTGGTACTTTATTTGAATGTACAGAGCTTACAACCTTTTATAGGAGAAAGCAGCTGCAGGAAATGTTCCCAAACCCTGGAGGCACATCCCATTTTTCAGGGCAACACAGGCAACACATCAGTCCTGTGATGTGTTGCCTTTTTTCCACTGCAGCATGAAGAAACATTTTTACAGCCCTAATCAGGCAGAAGACTCACCAAGTTCCTCTATGAGGTGACTGTAATCAATGCGTTCCTGAGGGCTGAGAGAGGACAGCTGAAATCGAGGCAGCTGCTTTTCTTCCTT
>KV751334.1:1087660-1097806 GCA_001698575.1 Mola mola
GATTGACCCCTCATCACTTCCAATACAACTGATTTGGGTATTTGCAGCAAGTAAAAATGTGCGGGATACCTGAAGTCAGCACCAAGTGAAGCAGCGACAGCATTAAGTTCACTCTGCATTTTGCTCAGCTTCTTTCCAACACAGATCACAACACCTGCGAGAGTGCCAGCTTCTTTTTCTGGGACCTTGGGGGAAGAAGGAAAAAAAAGTTAGTTATATGGGCAGTCATCTATCATACTGTTCCAAATGATAGCAATATGTAAATTTAAGTGATTCTAAGATCAGACCAGCCTAATATATTTCTGTTTACCTTCGTCTCAGTGGTCTTGGTAAGCTGGGGGCTAGCAGACATAGCTTGCATATCTGAAGCGCTGTTTCTTGTGCTATTGGCCAGAGCCACCTTTAGGTTCCTGTGGATGACATCTGTCAATGGCGTCCCAACCCTTTCCCCTGGGTTGGATCTTCCTCCTGGAGTCTCCAATGCTCCGAGTGCATCCTTAACAAAAAGAACAGAATTTGTGTTCTCAGCATTTGTGATAAGCATAAAACATAAAGCAAGATCAGAATTCTATGACTACATTCTGCTCCTGCTCAGTGAGTCACCACCTTGACATTAAAGGAGGGTCTGAAAAGCTGGTCTCTGCTGAGAAAACAAGAGGGAGTGTCCAGCTGCAGTGAGGGTTCTTTCTGAAGAGGGTTCCTTCTGCCACCATCCTTGCTTTGTTTCGGGGTTATGATGTCCTCTTTGGGCTTCATCTCATTCAGCACAGATCGGAACACTTTGCTCTGGAAGCGGCCTAAATCCAGTGGGGTAATGGCCTTCCCACTCTGGAGACCCATCAAAGGGATATCTGGAGATTTACATGCTGGGGGAAGCATGGTGGGCTTCTGGGAACCGCTGACAAAACACTCATCATCCCTCTCTGTTAAAGGAGGTAATAAAGCACATAAAAGAATGTAAATTTTGGCTACAATTAAAGAATCACTCCCAAAAACCTGAGATGCATGGTAAGCATAATCATAAAAATTTGTTTTTAAATTTCTTAATTTAAAAAAACAGCAAACTTATGATAATGGCTGTTGGCAATAAATGTGTGTCCATCCGCACAGAGGTTTTCATCAAGAGACCCCTTCCCAACCTGGTGAAGGTGGCAGGTCGACTAGAAAACTGTCCTCCTCTGCCCTCCGGCCAATGCGAGCAGATTCTAGTATCCAGCCCATGGTGACAGCTGGGAATCCCCACTTCTTTGCTGCCTGATACTTTGTGCCTTCAGGGCTCTGCAACACCAGATGAGTGCTGGCCAGCATGCCTTTCTTCTGGTTGGCCAGACGCACAAAGTAATCCTGGACACTGTGGGGGGGAGAACCCATGAGTGTATATGACAGAGTTCTGGCTTTTCTTTACATTTGTTTAACAGTGGTAACACCACAGTCCACTGAGTAGATACTATAGCTAAAACTACTCGTATTGTACTACATTTTACTAGATTAGGGAATAATATGCCTTAAAATAAATCATTTAATCGCAATTAAACAGTACATGTGAAAATAAATTTACATTTATCTGATAAATCTGTTGCAGTAAATTAAATAATCAATGAATAAATACACTTAGTGTATCTTTTAAATTGCCTCAAATCGATTAATTCAGGGAAAGTCAACACCAGATACTGCTTCAGTTCTTGTTTGGACCAGCCTAGATAGTCTACAAGTAACAGCCTGAACCATACTCAGCGCCTAGGTGTTTGGCCAGCTCCACCAAAGACTCCCTCTCTGCTCCAGTGAATTGGCTGACAGACAGCACGCAATCTTTGAGAGGAAAACTTCCTTCCATCACAGGAATTGGGGTGAACAAAGGGTTGGAGGACAACTGGAGAACGCACTCCTTCTCCACGCACATGGCCTGACAATTAACAGAGGACAACATTCAAAACTTTCATATGACAATGCTGACATAGTAAACATGTGTACGTAAAAATGAATAAAATCAAATACAGAAGGGCTGTTATTAACAATTATTTTCATATTCCAAGTAATCTGGAAAAAATTAAAAGAAATGTAAAAAATTGTAAAAATCAGATGTTCCTGACCAACAGTCCAAAAATCAAAGATACTGAATTTAGTAGGACATAAAACAGAGCAAAGTATCACATTTAAGATGCTTAAACCAGATTTCTTTAGCGTGATAAAGTATTAATTTATGAATTCACTAGCTAATTGTGACTATTCTGTCACTGATGGTTTCACTTTGAACTCTGTTGCTCTTGCCTCAAATATTAGAAAAACATATCATCTTGAATGATGAATAAGGACTGAGATATGGTTGTTGGATGAGTTGACAACAGATGGCTTTGAAAACACAAGGAATGACACTTCATCCTTACACAGGTAAAATGAATGCCATAAGATTATCTTACCAGCCAGGTATCAGTCACCACCTCGTCCACTGTGGCCTCCACTGAGCAGCCCAGCAATGGGACCACTGCATAGTCTGCAACAATACGCGTACGACCCATCAGCACCCTGCCTCCATTTTCTGTCACCAGAAGAGAGAGCTGGGCCTCGGCTTCATTGCCAAAGCCCATTAGAAGGAAACATTTCCCACAAAACAGGCCTGCCTCGCTAAACTCCTGCAGGGTTGACTGTGGCGCTTGTCCTCTGGTCTGGTTTGGTGCCCAGAGTTCAGGCAGAGGCTCTGGGACTGTGCTGCTGTTGCCCTCTGCTGGGGGAGCCATATCAACTGGAGGAAGAAGGTTAAATGAGAAGAGCTGCATTATACAACACAAATTCATCTTGCAAAAGCCCTAATTAATCCTTCAACAACAGACACTCACCTACTGTTGTGTCATCATCCATGTACTGTGAGAGCAGGTCGTCCTCGGCTCTTTTATGACTAAGAGTGCTAGGACTAGCCACAGAAGGGGCAGCTAAGGGTCTGGTGGTGGAGGCAAGGTGGGCAGGCACTGACATAGCAGCTGGAGCAGGAGGTAGGCAGTCAGGGTGGAGGTAACTTTCTTCTGCGAGTAGAGTGCCTTTGTTAAAACTGTCCAGCAGCCACTGCACTGTTACTACATGGGGTCTGGGATGAAACATATAGATATAAACCATAATGTACATATTACAAGTTCCAAAATAATCAACTATGCCAGTTTATGGATATCAACTTTATAGTAACAACATCATTTTACAAAAAATATTAGGATTAATAGGGATTGAAGTCAACATAGGATATATTTATCCATCTGAACCTTCTTAAAGATATCCTGCATAATTTGCCTATTTTACAGTACTATTGTACAGAGAAGCTTGAAAACCAGGAAAGGACTATCTTAGGGAGGATGAACATTAACTAAAACAGATTAATGAGTTCTGATCAGATAGAAAATAATGTCTGCACTGGTTCTCATACAGCACAAGCTAACATATTTACATATTTATAGATTTACAGTTTTTAAGAGATTTGGGATTCAGGTACTTAGTTTTGTGACATTTTAAAGGCCTTGCAAATTTATTATAATAAATAGCATGAAATGTAAAAACATCTTTGCGGGTTCAGACCTGTGTATTGCTTTGGAGATAAAATTCTTTAGGTCCTGGTCCAGCTCTCCCATGACCACATGTGTGAGTTCCTCACTGGGCTGGTTGAAGCGCAGACCTCCTGCAGTGTTCACAAGGCGCCGCAGCTTCTCCAGTTTCCTCCCTGGCAGGCCACATAGATACAGCTGCAAAACATTTAACGTGTGAAACGAAACATGAAATTAAGAGATAAGTGAGGACATGTCCACTTTATATGGAGAGGAATATTCTTTTACTTACCTTATAGCCATCCAGTATATCATCAGAAGGGCAGACCGTGAGGTCTAGACTATCTATGGGGTCCGGAACCTCCAGACGGCTGATGGTGCCGTTGGTGAGGGCTGTATCATTTATTGTCATGCTGGCATTGACAGAGATATGGCTCAAGCCCAACAGAGATGGCCCATCTAGAAAAGCAAGATTCTTTATTGAAAATGCAATACTATGTGTGTGTATGCATATATAAAGTATATATATTGTATATAAAAAACAATCTGAAATACTTTAGAAGAGGCATTAAATATTGCACTTAATTTTTATCCTGTAAGAATCAGATGCATCGGTCTAGGGCTTACCCTCCGTCTTGCTGGTACCAGTAGGAGTGGAAGTATGCGGTCTGGAGGTTTTTGATGCATTACACTCCACAATATACCTGCTCTCGTCTTGACAAAAGCCTTTCTCTATGCTGTCAAACAACCAGTGCAGAGACACGCAGTACACATTCCACTTCCTTGCACACTCATACTTCTGACCTGCAATCAAACATCAAATGTGTTCAGGATCAGACTACTTTAGATTTTAGATAATGTAATCAATTGATAATTGTCGAGATAGTTGTATTTTTATTTTATTATTTCTAAGTTAAAGCTGTAATACAAACTCCTGAGTCTCACAGGAGTTTTTTTTTTAGTTAATAGTCGATGAACTCTGTTGGTAACTTGCCTGTTGGTTCACTAACGATGAGGTGAGTGCACTCGTTCATTTTGAGCTGACCAGTGTAGTTTGCTCCATGCTGGTCACACAGCCGCTGCACTTCTTTACGCTCTGTGGTGGAGAGGCCTGTCACACAGACAGTACAGCCACGCAGCACAGGGCACAGATAGTCCTCAATGGGCAAATCGGTGTACCTGAAAAGACTGAAGCAGGCAGAATGAGGTGTTTAAAATATTTAAGACCCATGTTTAAAATGCCTCGTTTCTGTCATAATATTGGTATTAAAAAACTGTTACAATTTATACTGTAATTAAATTGAATAGCTTAGAAGAGTATATGTAGCCAAGAAAACATGACAAAAATCAAGTTTTCTGTCCAAAGTAGACAGAACAGAATGTAATAAGAGCACACACCTGTCCTGAGATTTTTCCCAGCAGGCTTTGACCCATGAGGGCAGCAGGATGGGTTTACCCAGGCTGGCAGCTACAAAGTATTTTTTGCTGCCCACCTCACCTGCTATCAGGTGATTGACAGATACATTTAAGTCAAGATAGACTCGCCCCCCCATGAGTTGCACCAGATCCATAACCTCTGCCTGTAGGAAAAGACAGATAGACACAAAGTTCTAAATAACTTAAGAAAACACTTTACTACATTACACATTTCTTCTAGGTTTTACTATGAACATCTACAGCAAAGGGCAAAAGACTACACTATTCCTACTAATCCATCGCATAAAAGTGAGCACATAGCCATAAAAATTCCAGAAAAACTTTTATGATTGAGGATGGGTAATTAGAAGATCAATAGTTTCATACAAACACTGTCACTGGGTGACTCCTTAAACATAAGTCAATTGGTAAAATGTCTTCCCTACTAGACTTGTTAACTCTAGGTGTTATTAAAGCAAAGTGGAAGCACCTATGAATAATAACAGCTCAGCGACAAAATGGTAGACTATGTAAACTCATAGAGCTGGGTCAACATTTTCAGAGAGCAATGGAAACACGTTTTTAGAAAGAATAAATAGCATCGCAAACTATGGATGTATGATGGAGAGGTTGGTGTTTAGCAGATGCAGGAAGAATACTACCTATTTGAATTCATAGTGCATACTTTGAAATTTAGTGGAGGGATAATGGTATGAGGATGTTTTTCAGGGTTTAGGCTAGGCCCCTTTCTTCCATTGAAGGGTCTTGTTAATGGTACAGGATACAGACATTCCAGCCAATAAAGCACTACCAAATTTGTATCAATAGATTGCTGTCCCAGCATGCCTATACCCCTGTGCACAAAGCAAAGGCAATGGCTCGAGAGCCTGCATGCAGCCCTGATTTCAATCCCACTAAACTCCTTTTTTTTTAAGAATTAGAACACAGACTACAGGCCCTCACAAATGTTATTTGGGTGAATGGGCAAAAAGTTCGTCAAACATGCTTGGAAAACTTGTGGAAAGCTTTCCTTGAAGAGTGGTGGTATCTGCAAAAGGAGGATCCAAGTTGATAGGAAGTTTTGCTTTCGAATGAAATGTCATGAAATGTCCAGGAAGCTGATATAGATAATGGTCAGGTATCACTGACTTTTGTACCTTGAGAATATGAAATGATTTTTCTCAGGCCGTTTCCCTGATTCAATGCTTAACTTTTTGTATATTCTGACTGTCCTGATTATTGCTTGTTTTTGTCTCGGTCATTTATATCTCGATTCTCCAGCATTTACTAGACTGCTGTTTTAAATAGAGCAACAATCTGCAAAGGAACGGATCCAGTAAACTAACCCGTGTTGCTTTATCCAGACTCGTGCAGGAAATAGTAATGTCAGCCATGGCCATGTTATAGACAGGCTTCTCTGCTTTGGGGACACAATGCTGCTGCTTCAGGCAGTACAACACCACCAGCGGACTCACAATCCGGCAACCAAGCTACACGATAAATGACAAAGAGTGACAATGAGAAGAACTGCTCTTCATTACTCCACGTATATCACAATCAAGTTGTCAGTGTATCAAATGTTGAGTCAGACCCTTTTGCAGTGCAGAAAACCTGGGGTGGTGAAGCTGCTGAAGACAAATAGAGATTTGTCTTTCTGGTCCATCTGTAAAACAGCATTTTCATCCACTCTTTTCAAGTACTTTTCAGACTGAAGCTCTGAGATGGCCTGTATAAACAAGAGACAAACATTATCATCAACTGCAAAGAGAAGAGCAGTGGCAAAATGTCATCATGGACAGGTTCTGAGTCAGATGATGATATACCTCATAAGCCTTGACAGCATGTTCTGTTTTCTGTCCTTGACATTCCACAAACTTCACAATGAAGCCTTCCCTGTCTCCGTTGGACATTGTCAACCTGTAAATGAATATGAACCAGTGAGAAGTAATGCCCTAATGTAGTAGCCTCTGATTATACAGATTAAAGCTAACCAACGTTACTATAAATTTGTCATTCACATTAATGTTAGCTAAACCGAAGGATACTTACCGACTCTGCGGATTCAGGCTGTCAGACAGCTGAAGAGGTAGTATCTATAACGGTGCCCAAAATTTGGAATTAAAGCTTGTCACCATCGAGTGCTTTGAAATATTGCGGTTGCGATAGAGCCTCCTGAGCCAACTTTGCTTGAGACGAACTGTGTACTTGTTAGCTAAAACAAAAACTGCTGAACTCAAGCATGTTAAATAAGGCTTAAAATAGTTCAAGGAACATTATTATTCATATTTTCATAAATAAACTTACTTGACTCCGATGTTTTGGTACATTCATATACAATTTTCCATAATTCAATAGCAGTGTAGCGAACTTAAAAAACAGCTATGTTGTTGTTATTCGCGCCAACCACTAACATGGACGTAATTTCCGGTGTTACTTGCTTATTCGGCCGTGTGGAACTAGATTGACCTAGACTGTGGTGTTGAGACGATCCCCAGTAATAATCGTAGATTCTGTTTGTTGGCTTCGCCACTATTTTAATTCTGTTTATCATTATTATTAGTAGTCGAAGTATTGTTATTTTATTTGGTCATTTTCCTCTGACATTCGTACGTTTTCTGGTACGCTTTTTCTCGTACATCTTTTCACCTACTTTAACAATTTCCCTATCAAAATCTAGGAATTTTTCCACATTCGTTTCTCCTTAGGGGATATTACAGGAAGGCTGAAATTATTTGCTAAGGTAATAACAATTAAACCCCTCAACATGATCCACTTCAAAAATTGATGGTGAACCATTTTAACATGGTGCTTCAGATAACTTATTTCTGCTGTTTTATTAGGAAAATCACTTGAAAAAGAAAGTAAAAAATGTTTTAACTTAACCTGCAGAGGAAACAACCGTTACGTGAGTAGTCAGTCAGGGTAGAAAAGTCATGGGTTCCATTTTTAACCAGAATCCCCAAAGCAAAAAAGATTTTGTAATTTTACTTTTCCACAATAATAAAATTATGTCTCAAGGCTTTTTCCACACTGTCAGAAATCAAATGCTGGTGAGGAGGTACAGTATATAATTTGTGGATTTATTTAAACATTTCCACGGCTTTACAGTTGTAAAATTTGAATATACTGTTTATAACAAGTGTCAGAGTCTGTTTCTTTAATGTTCACAGTTTAATGTGCTGAAATCTTCAAAAAACTACAGACAGGACCGTAGAGTCCTCAGCATTACCTTTTGACAGTCAGTGTTTTCATGAGCAAACAAAAAAAAAAAAAAAATCATGATCGTGATGATGAAATAAGTTGGCTTGGAAAAATTCTAATCATCATAAATATCCTGCTCTAAAAAATATAAGCAAACAAATGTCTCATTCTATTGGAATGTGCTAAGTGAACAATCACTAAAGTAAATAAAGAAAAACAACACTGTACGGTCCCTTTTATTCTTAAAATTTTATGTACAAGTGCGACTGATTTTTTTTTAATGTACATTCAATATAGAAAGTTTATATATGCAATGTTACATAGAACATTTCACAAATTGCACTAGTCTTTCACATAGATTCAGAATCAGAGTCAGAGTCATTTGTCATGTCTTCACAAAAGCTCATTATCATTGGTTATTATTCATAAATATTTTAGTGCTTTTTGCATTTTAGGGGAAAGGGAATTATTTTTAAAAAATATGAGGCAGAAAGGGTAGCTTTCAAAGAGCGAACAAGATGAACCATTAATTAAGAAATGAGGAATAAGAGACTGGACATTTGAAGAGCAAACTTTGAAAGAGTGGTTTGAACTGGAAGAACAAACCAGGCAAGAGGTCGGGATCAATTGGAGAATCAGGGCAGAGAAATCAAACACGTATTTGTCCTGATTTTCTAATTTAATGTTTTTCCTTCTCCATATAATAATCCATTAAGTAGACTAGTAAATGTAAGAGTCCGTTAGGTCCTGTGCACACATGTGGCCAAATACCCTCTGTTTAGGATTTATGGCACAGCCAAGGAGGATATGACAAGGAAAAATAAGATGACAATGTTGATGCCTTTCTCATGAAAAACAAAAAAAAAATCTAGAGTAAAAAAAATATTCATACAAAAAGTAAACTCTTCTGTGTGTCATTGGAAGAAACAAGAAAAGTAGCACAAAAACAAAACAAATCTGTTAAAACGATTCCAAAGTATTTATAAAGACTTGAGTGTCATTTGTAAGGGGAGAGGAGAGTGATACTGGAGGAGGTGTTGCCAAGATGTGGTGAGAGGCAGCCCGCTTCTCTGTCTCTCTCTCTCTCTCTCTCTCACCATCCCCTCAACTGGGAGCTTAATGTTCCCTTCAGAGCTGCGGCTGTAAAACTGCAGGGCGGTCTGGGTGCCTGAGCATTATGTATGTGTGTGTCCATCAGCCTTGGTCTCCATTGTCGTTGTCCACAGGGGGTGGGACGCTGGACATTACTGTGGTGCCAGTTCCTGCTGTAAGGTAACCTGCTACTCCTGGACCTACAGGTGACAGGAGGATGGAGACAGTTAAGTACAGGCTTGGCTGGGTGGGAGAGCTAGAGGGCACTAGTGGTGAGTTACCATGATGTACTAGAAGACTACTATATGTATATGGAGGAGTTTGGAGAAGGTCTTGACTATGAAATAATGCCAGAGGTGTTCAGTGGGACAAATTAATACCTGCTCCAGTGCATTATTTATGCAACTTATTTTCTAAAATCAATATTTAGGGATTTGGTGAAAGGATGCTAATTTCCCTGTGTGCTCTATGCATTTTGATACCTTCTGCTTTTCCTATTTCTTAGTACTGAAGCCACATATTTGATTGGACTTCCATGTTCCTGTGTTATTGTGTAGGGTGGAGTGAGCTTCATTTTTATTGCTGATGTTTTGTTTAAATTCTGGAATACAGAAATTAAATAACATAAAATAAGGTCATGCAAATATAACTCCATTAAGTAGGTCAAACTGATTAATTATAATAAAATAAGGAGTAATCCAGATTTAATTTAAGCAGCAAATACTTAACTTTGAAGTTTATCAACATTAGGGCAACATTTTATAACAAATGTGGCATTGCAACTTGTCCACTAAAGAAGTATTTTTGCACTGTGGAACAAAATATTTTGTGGTTGAATACCAGAGAAAATTTGTGACATGAAGATTCTGTTGAGTAGCATGTGAACAGAAATGTCAAAGGCAAAATCCTGAGC